>PVLC010028755.1:0-20913 GCA_004027655.1 Graphiurus murinus
GCATCTTATTTTGCAGAAGACACAGAGATCTATATTATATTAACAAGCAAATGACCCTATGGCTTCTCAATGAATGCCTCTTTCTTCCTGTGTTCTTACCCAGTAAAAAGACAATTTCAAGGTGGGGTTCTTTAATGCACTGGACTAATTACCAGATAAACCTTTTCTCTGAGATGGAGAGATCTGATCTTTGTACACCAGAAACAAGACACATCTAAGAAAAGACCAGAAGCTTCACAGAAAATTCTAATGACACAGTCAGTGAAGAAGGAAGAAAAGATTCTAGAATCTTCATTCATAAGCCCCAGATGGGGTCACAGAAATGGACAGCAATGGCCCTGCGTTCCAGCCAGTTCTCTTCCAGGGCTTCCTTTGGTCTTCCTGTCTGCAGGCTTTCCAGTACCCAAGAGCAGTCATATTTTCTTTCTCTCTTGGCATCTTGCAGATTTAATGTTCATCTGTTGAGGCACATTGAGGTGATTTGCCAAATAACTCCTTTTGGCAAAAAGAATGTGCTGGGTTATTATTCTTAGTCCAAATGAGCCAGACTGACTGTCTACACTGTGGGAATATGCCAGCTAATTACTTTAACCATGTCTTTCCTCTTAGCTGTGTGTACATGGTCCTCATAGTCTAGATAAACTTGGTTAAGCCTCATATTGAATAATTACTGGCATGTCGCCATGCACTCAGGGTAATTTAATGTTCATCTTTGGTTTCTCCAGGGTGCTGGTGACAAAAGCAGGTTTTGTTTATACATGTGTTCGAAGGATTTTCTTTTCATAATTCAAAAGAAAATCCCCACAACATGAAGAAAACAAGCACTGGAGGAAAAGTCTTCGATTCCAAGTTTTACCAGGGAGTCACAGATGAAGCAATAAGGAAAAACTGATAGAGTTTAGATTTCAAAAACAGAAAGATGCAGTAAAAGGGCCCTGCATGTTCTCCTTGGTTTACACATCAAGCAATGGTTATTACATTTAAATCAGGTCTGACATAAGTGTGCCCTCTAAAGTGAAAACTAATGGCACTGCACTTTATTACAGAAGGTAAACAACGTGATTTATCCTACCTGACTATGTCTTACAGTCCTGTAGTATGAGAAAAAACCCTGGAGTTGGAGGCAGGGGGTGGAGACCCAAGTTCTAACTGTGGATTGATTCATTTTTAGATGAGAGGAAAAAAAAATTAACACCGCTCATCTTTTTCCTTATGAAAACAAGAATAGCAGCATGCTAATATTACAGAGCATGTTTGTGAAGCATAAATTATAGAGCATAGAAAATTACTTTCTAAACTGTGGAACACTGAATGTTCCTACACTAAAGGAGAGAAATGGTATTTTATAGTGGTTTAAAATTTATACACAATGGAATTCTATTCAGCCATAAAGAAGAACAAAATTATGTCATTTGCAGGGAAATGGATAGAACTGCAGAATATTATGCTAAGTGAGATTAGTCAGTCACAGAAAGTGAAAGGTCTGATGTTCTCCCTCATATGTGGAAGCTAGGGAGAAACTGGAACACAGGAGGAACTCCAGAGAAAGGAGGAGAAATCTTCGTGGATTGAAGAAGGCGACCTAACTAAGGGAAACAGGAGGGGAAGGAAGTCTTGAAGAGAGAAACACCTCAATGGACATGATGTACATACACAAACTCAGCAAAACCAAACACTGTGTTGAGCGCGGGAAGGTGGGGAGGTTGAGGGATTGGGGTAGGAACTGAGGGAGGGCTCCATGGGTGCTGAGTGAATGTATGCCTTTATCATCCTGAGCTTCATCAAGATATATGATTACAATGCAGCAATTAAAAGATGAATTATATTTTCTAAAGCAAAACACACACACACACACACACACAAACTGTATGTTTTTCCACAACAAAACCCACCATGTTTTGTGGTAGGGTACAGAGGAGTTAGGATGACAATAGACTGTGATAAAGAGACAGAGAGCCCTGGAAAAAATTAAATCAGGAAGAATACCATCTTCAAATCAAGTTATGCTTTTTCTCCTCCATTGCTATGAAGGAGACATAGGAATTCAGACAGAAGAGGGAGAAACATGTGTAGGAAGGAAATTTGGAAAATCACTTCAAAACTCTGACAGTGTTCATGCTTTTAGATCTCGAATGTTTCTTCTAGGACCTCCTGAGAATCCCAAGATGATTATTCTATAGATTCTCAAGAAATGTAGGAAAAATGTTCTAACCTCTAAATATACAATATGAAGAAAATGGTGAGATGATTTATTGCATAATTAGATGATGTTTAGTATACAGTCATCAGCATAATATTTACATAATTATATAAATGAAGTGTGAAATTGCCCTCCTGTTAAGCCAAACACTAGGAGCCAATGATTGTATCTATGGTCAAAGTACAAGTTTTAAATAAATTATCGGAGAAAACCAAAATTCTAGAGCTGTCTCTGAATGTTGGGATCATGGAAGGATAGTTTAGGATGTCTTTTTAAAATACTTTCTTTTAATGTGGTACTGGGGATAGAATCCAGGGGCATGCTACCTCTGAGCTACACCCTCAGCCCTATTTTATTTATTTATTTTTTATTTGGAAACAGGATCTCACTAAGTTGCAGAGGGCCTCACTAAGTTGTTGAGGCTGGCCACGAACCTGTGAGCCTCCTGCCTTAGCCTCCTAAGTACTGAGATTACAAGTGTGCTTTAAATATTTTTAGAGCTTTACTACCATGACTTTCATGACCATTTGCAAAGTATTAAATAAATGAATCAATACATACATAAATGAGGATGGGATGACCATTTTATCGGTGGCCAATAGTGAACTCAGTCGTTGGAATGATCCCATGAAGTTTTAGGATAAGTGAGTAATTAATAATGCTTGTTATGATGAACCAGTTATCCCTTCTGCTTTCTAGAATTTACATACTTTTTACTATTCATTATTTAGATGCATGAGTTATTTTTGTTATTATTATATAATCACACATCGTGGCAGGTTGATAGAGGCATACACGCACTTGCTGAGCCCTTCCTCAGTTCCCACCCCACTCCTCCTTTCTTTCCCCTTCCAGTGCATGACACTGTGATTGCCATTGTTAAATTTGTGAATGTACATCATGTCCATGGAAGTGTTTCCCTCTTCAAGTCTTCCTCCCACCTCCTGCCTTCCTCAGTTAGAATCCCTCCCTCACTCCACGAAGGTTTCTCCTCATCTTTCTGGAGTCCCTCCCATGTCCCAATTTCTTCCTAGCTGCCACATATGAGGGAAAACATCCAACCCTTCAATTTTTGTGACTGACTATTTTCACTTAACATAATATTATTCAATTCCATTCATTTCCCTGCAAACGTCATAATTTTGTTCTTCTCTGTGGCCAAGTAGAATTGAACTGTGTGTATATCCCATAATTTTTTAATCCATTCATCTGTTGATGTACAAGTTTTGAATCTTTAAGCATCAGAAAAAAATCAAGTCCTGACTAAAACATTGTGAAGGGTTCTTTTGAAATCTTTGCTCTTATTTTAAATACTGTCTGCAATAAAGCATAGACAGACCAGCATCTTGTAATGTTGGAATTATTTAATAGCTACTTTGTCACTGAAATGTGATTTACAAGGGTGACTTGAAGTCTAAAATTTATATTAGGAAAATATACAAATCTCATTTTATGCAAGAAGGCCAAGTCATGTGATTTCTAAGAATGTTTTGTCTTTACTTATGCATTAAAATTGTTGGGTTATTGTACCTAAATTTCCTAAACACATTTCATATTTTGCTTTTTGGATGGGTTCTTACTGACATGGTATTTTGTCTGTTTTGCATTATGCTTTAACAATACTCTCAAAGAAAAAAAAATATTGTGACCATGGCTGTAGAAACATGTGTTTATGTGAATATTTGGGGGTCTGATCACCAATATCATCTGTATGTCAAAGTGAGTTAAAAGTCAATTCTGGCACATTTCCTGGTTAAGGATAGTGACACAACACTTTGTGTCCCCTCCACCATCTCCTTTTCTGGAAGGTCACCTTTTCTAACCTAACTCACAGCCATGTTAAGAGTGGATAGACAAGGAGAAATGTAATCCAAGTAATATGGGTCCAATCAGGGAAGATCTAAGCATCGTTGTATCTCCCAGTCTTCCTTGTCCACAGTGTCTATGAAAGCCAAGACTTCCACATGAGAAGGATGGTCTTGGAAGAGAGATGCCAGGAGAACTTCCAGACTGACATTGAAAGATATTCGTGCTGTGTTGACCCACTGACACTCAGTGTAGATCTCTCTCATGATGATGTAGGCTACTCCCTGATCTTGACTAATAGAAACACCTCATTTCATAAGTTGATATTAGCTCTATTATCCATTAACTCAGTAGTCCAAACGTACAGACTTGCCCTCATTTGAGAATAATGTTTCTACTCTGTCCACATTCTATCTAGAATATATAGCCTCCTTTTAAAATAATTTTTTTCCAAAATTTTTAATATTTCAAAAATGTAAATAAGAAAGTAAAAAGGAATATATTGATATTTCCTGTAATATATGGACTGCTTCAATTTCTTTAGGTCCTAAAAATTGCATGTTTGGAGTAAGCGAGACTAGAAGTCTCTATTCTTGGACTCAATTATTTTGGCTCCTCAAAGAATTGCTTTTCTTGAACCGAGTGAATAGAGTATTGAATGTATACCGCTGTCCTTTTCTTAGGGATACTAGAAAAACAGCTCTCTGATGTACAGTGAGGACCAGATCAGTTGTCCCATACCATGATTTACTATATTACATCATTTATGACCATATGGAAATGACTCATTTCTTAGTGCTAGTCAGCAGTATTTCTTTCTCATTTTGTTATTCCAAAATCTGTGTGTTGGAGTTTATTTTAAAATGATGAACACTAAGATCTTGCTTACCTCTTTCTTTTGATTAGTAGAAGACTCATAACCATATCTGTGGTCAACTAGAAAATGCAAAAGCACATTTGATATTACTTTTTCTTAGTAACTTTTTTCTTGATTTTATCTGCTTTTTCTATCAGCATTTCTCCATGTTTGTAATTGATTAATATATTTTATTTATTTATCTTTTTATTTTTCATGTCCTTCTCTAAGATACCTTAATGATTATTTTATGGTGAGAATGCTGGGTTTTGTTTTCATATCCTACATAATTGAAGAAGGGAAAAGTTTAAGACATTAAAATTAGTTATAATATACAGAAAATTACATAATCAATTCTAGTTTACAAAATGCAGAACAAGCTCAGTGGTATTTGGAAGCATGGTAGAAAGCCATCTCAAATTATTTAGATATATTTTCCTTTATGGATTTGATTTTTTTATCATGAAAATTGAAAGCTCAATAACAAACTCCTAAAAGGACATTTCATTGATTTGAAATTTTATGCAAAATTAAGGTTGATAGTTACATAGAATATATCTAATATAAGAAGCAACTCTGGAGAAAGAAAACATGTTATTTAAAGAAAAAAGAAAGTAGAATACTTTGTAATCACTAAAGGCAGAGAAACAAAATTTGCTATATTGTGAATATTAAAATCACACATTTCACAGTTACAGTCAATCCACACCATGAAAACACAAACACATAAAACTTTCAATACATCATTGATAAAGCCATAAAATAACTTCTGTCCCTTCTTGCAGTAGAGTTTCTTGTTTCAGAAATATATATATATATATATATATATATATATATATATATATATATACATATATATGTATATATATATTTTTTTTCAAAAACTCAAAAAGAAATTAAAACAGAATTTCACTATTTTACATTGTGTTCCTGGAGGGCAACTGAACTAAAACAAAAATAATGTTGCTATTGAGTTTCAATTGTTATTATTAACTTAGAAAACAATATGCAAAAGCATAGTACTCAATAATTCCACATTGTATAACATATTTTTATTCATAGCCTGTTAACACTCCTCCCCCACCCTGAGAAAACAATAATAATGTGGAAACTCCATCAAAAATAGCATTATGTTGCTGAAACCTAAAGCCATTGATTCTAATTTTTACATATGAAATTTTATTATTTTCAAATGTTTCTATATTTATTTGCTGGAAATATTAAGGCAATATCTTTGAATTAAATGAGTAAATGAGAGAGTACAATTAAAGATCAAGTTAGATATTCAACATTTTTCTTTATAGAATGAGTCTACTGAACTTATTAGGTTGATAATTATTCTCTTTAATAAGCATCTTCATAATTGAACTTATTTTTCACTTTCATGGGCTGCTGATAGTCGGGAAGGAGGATGGGGAAGAAGTGGGATAGATTTCCAATATACAATTCTATCTAGTTTAGACTGCATCATCCTTGCCTGCTATATTAATGTTTAATTTTAGACATTGAATTTTCTCTTGAAGAATTTTAACTTGGTCATTTTTAGGATGTTTAACACTCTGTAAATGGTTTTCTTCTTAATTATTTAATATATTTATAATTATTAACTTGAGGTCCTGTCTATTAATTTCATCATGCAGGTCATCTTTGAGTTGGCCTGTTTTCCTTTTTTTATGTTTATTGGTGTGTGGTAATAATATATCTTGATGTAGTTTAGGGCAATAGAGGTATACATGCACACAAAACTTGGTGAGCCCTCCCCTCGTTCTCATTTCACTCCCTCTCCCTCCCTATCTTTCTGTGTTCAACATAGTTTTGATAAGTTTGTGTGTGTGTGTGTGTGTGTGTGTGTGTGTGTGTGTGTGCATGTATACATCACATCCATTAAAGTGTTTCCTCTTCAAGTCTTCATCCCCCCTTCCACCTCCCTTAGTTATATCCCCTCCTTTACTCCACTAAGCTTTCTCCTCCTTTGTCTGGAGGCCCTACTGTGTACCAATTTCTCCCTAGCTTCCACATATGCGAGAGAACATCTGCCCTTTTGCTTTTTGTGACTGACTAATCTCACTTAGTATAATATTCTCCAGTTCCATCCATTCCTCTGCAAAGGCATAATTTTGTTCTTCTTTATGGCTGAGTAGAATTCCATTGTGTATGTTAGCCATTCGTCTGGTGTACATTTTGACTGGTTCCATAGTTTGACAATTATGAATTGTGCAGCTATGAATGCATTACTATGGTTAGTCTGGTTTCAATTCAATTGGAGACCCTCCGCAACTTAGTGGGACTCTGTTTCAAAATAAAAAAAAAATAACTAAAAGAAGGCTGGGGGTATAGCTCAGAGGTAGAGTTTCCCTTGTTTCAATCTCCAGTACCATGAAAGAGAGAGAGAGAGAGAGAGAGAGAGAGAGAGAGAGAGAGAGAGAGAGAGAGAGAGAGGAAGAAGAAGAAGAAGAAGAAGAAGAAGAAGAAGAAGAAGAGAAGAAAAGAAAAGAGAAGAGAACAGTGCCCTTCTCTGTGTACCACCACACTGTAGCATAACAAAAGGCTTGATCATCTGATATTCTTATTTTTTGAGCTGGCAGAAGGTTGAGCTGCAGCTTCAGTTATAGTTTACATCCGTATTCAACTCCAGCAGCCAGGGGGCTCAAACAGTGCAGGGGATGCTGTTTCTCTCCTCTTGGGCTTCCCATTGCTACATACTTGGTAAAATTCTCACGGGAGAGCATTGTCGAGCGAGAGATTTATTTTTGCTCATGGAGCTCTCTTAGATTCCAATCCATCATGTCAGTCCACACGGTCCCTAAATTTCAGAGGTTTCTGCTCTCATCAAATACTTTCTGACGATGGCAGCCTGCTTCTCTCTTTGCTGACCACGCTGAGACTAAAATATTGCTCCAAGTACAAAAGCAGCCCTGACTCTCTGCTCACCTATTAAAGGCTCATCCTTCTCTGTAATTGAGTTCTTTCAGACTAGTTTGCTCCCACCGTTCTTTGATGACTTAAAAGCAAAGTCTGACTGTGAGTTAATCTGGTGTTACCACCAACGTGATAATCTTGTACAAACTTCTGCTTCCTACTGTATGTGGGATTCTCAAAATAATTAATGGTTTAAAATGTGACTGTGCTGTCTCAGTATAGTGACTTTCATCTTTTAACTGAGCATCACATCATAGCAGAGCTTGCTGGAGAGCTTGCTAGGTATACTCGGGGCTTTTTCTGCAGGTCCTCAGCAAGTACTTGGCAGCCAGATAATACGGTGATTTGTCTATTTTCTCCACTGTACAAATATTTGACAAACTATGAAATTTCTACTCCAAATGTTAATATTTTTTTATAATTTTATTGGTGATTTATAATTATACATAATACAGAGGTACAGAGTAATAAAAATATGCATGTACACAACTCTTGTAGCATTTCCCTCCCTGGTTATGTATTCCTCATACATGTCCTTGAGATTGGCATTGGATTGCATACATAGAATTATTATATGTACATAGAAATATTTCAACTGTTACAGTCTTTAAAAATGCCTTCTTTGTAACATTCTCTTTTTGTTTGAAATGACAAGGCTTTTAGCTATAATGCCATCCCTACATTTTAAAAACCTGGAAAAATGTTAGTGTAATGATTTAGTCATGGATTAAGAGTATCGGAAAAAAAGAGAGACTAGTATAGGAGGAAAAGATTCTGTTCTGCGTCTTTTTTTCATGTTTGAATGTACAGTTTACTTGTGTAAATCTTAAAAATGGTTTGCTTTAAACAAAAACGTTTCAACTTAATTACAACCTATCCGAAGTCACAGCTTCTTGTTTCTCAGCCCACTGAGCATGTCATTTCCTGAGCACCACTGTTCCACTCTCAAGTTTTACTCTTTGTATTAGTGTACCTGGGCTTCCACTTAAAAAAAATACTAATAATGGAGACTTAAGGTGGTTGTGATGGTGCACACTGTAATTGTATCTCCTCAGGAGATTGAGGTTGGAGGATCAAAAGTTTGAGGATACTCTGGGCAATTTAGCAAGATGTTCTCTTGAAATATAACAATAAGAAGGCTGGAGATGTAGCTCAGTAGTAGAGTGCCCCTGGGTTCAATCATCAGTACTATAACAATAGCAATAATGATGATGATGATGATTAGAGATTTGTTTTGTTTCATTAGATTTGTATATAATTCCTCAGTGTAACCACACAGATTTTGAATTTTGTGGAAAATCCTCTTTGATATTTATAATAGTCTTGACTGTCAGTGTTAATATGAAATGATATGCCCTTTTATTTATCTGTTTTTGTTTTGACAGTTTGACTATTTTCTTAATCATTTGGAGGGAAGTTAGAAGAGGCTGTACAATGTTCTTTCTAGTCAGGCACCATTTTAACTAAAGATTGCATTGTACGATTGGTAATATTTTGTTGTTGTTGTTGTTTCTTTCCTTTTATCTTTCCTGTGGATGCCAAACCGAGATCAGGGATAGTTTACTCACATCTGTTTATTATTTTGTTTAAACCCAAGAATGTAAGATAGTACACATGAACGAAGTTTACAGGTTCACATATAGCCCTCAGATGACTTCTTTGCATTACGCTTGCTTGATGCCTTGGCTCCAAACCCATCTTTTATATTCAATTTTCTTTTCTTATCTTCAAAGCCACACAGGGTTCTAAGTGGCACTGACTGGATGATCACAACAAAATTTCAAACAAGCCAATGCTTTATGTTCAGTTTGGAACCAAAAAATATATATCCCATCCATGGCTTATATGAATGCCTTTACATCAAAGCCCAAAGATGGGAGCTAATTCATACCTACAACTTGCTCTGATGTTCTTTCAAGTGTGGAGAAATTATAGAAAACTCAAGATACTCTGGCCTTCTAACTTATTTGTTTAAATGAATCAAGTGTTAGGTATTTTGCTTTTAACTCTTAAATGTCTCCCCAACGAGCATTTTATGGTGGTGACAGATTATCTTCTATGGCCAAGTGTAACTAAAAGTTTCCAGAATAAAGTTGAGGAGCTGTCTATATTCTTCTATAATTCACTCAACTTTTGTTGTAGACAAGGCTCAGTTTTCTGGTCTCTGAATCTTCTTCTGAGTTTCCTCCTCTACCCTGAGATGGAGTTGGGATTTGGAATGTCCCTCAAAGACTTATGTGCTAAAGGTTTGGTCTTCAGTCCTTCAGTCGGTAGCACTATTTGGAAGGTGTCAGGAACTATAGGAGAGGGAGTCTCAGAGGAGAAAGTAGGTCATTGAGGTCATGCTCATGAAGGGTATATCTTGTCCCCAGCCTCTCTTTGCTTCCTGACTACCTAGCTTAAAGTGAGCTGCTTTTCTCCACCACATGTTCTAGGCCAGGATAGTCCACCTTGTTATGGCCCAGAAACAACAGAGCCATGACACTCTAGATTGAAACCTCTGAAACTGTGAGCCAAAATAAATATTTTCTCTGTTAAGTTGATGTTGTCAGGTATTTTGTCACAATGATGGAAGCTGACTAGCATCATGTTTCTCACCTGTGTTTGGTCAAAAGTAAATTTGCAGCATAAATTATCCAATAGGATGAGGACTAGAATGATCATGGGAAGAGGAATTTCTTCTGAAGTAGTTGTGCTAGGATAGAAATGTGGATTTCCAAATTATGTATTAAGTCGAGAATAAAGATCCTAATTCACCTTGCCCCCTGGAGATTATATAAATGGTTCCTCCTCCCCCTGCTCTCTTTCTTTTGCTTATGGCCTCCATGATGTGAGGAACACAGCCCATGGGATCTCCCTTTCTCTGCCTCCAGCTGCCAGGTCCTGAGACCCGCAGTTCTCAGCCTCACATGGACTGAACTGGAAATCATAAGAAAATAAATCTTCTTTCCTCTAAGTTACATGGCCAGGTCTTTAGATCATGTCTGTGAGAATGTGGACTGGAACAATCTGAGACTATGCCCAGTTCTTATCGAACTTGTTGGTATTATTTTTATTTTTTTTTTTTTTGCGGTACTGGGGATTGAACTCAGGGGCATTCTACCTCCGAGCTATACCCCCAGCCCTATTTTTTATTCTTTATTTTGAAACCGAGTCTCACTAAGTTGTGGAGTGCCTCACTAGGTAGCTGAGGCTGGCCACGAACCCGGATCCTCTGGTCTCAGCCTCCCGAATGCTGGGATTACAAGCGTGCGCCACCACGCCCGGCTCCACTTGTTGGTATTATGATATATGTGTGTATATATATATATATATATACACACACACATATGTATCTTGTATATGTATCCTGAGGTTTTCAAAGCCATAGATTAGAATACCAAGAAGATAGACTTAGCATTGAAAACCTATCATTCTAATTATCTTGAATACTCCGTCATCTGGCTGAGGGATTTTATGTTTTAGTGTTTCTGCCTAACAAGCAAACTGATGCATGCCAAAATAGCCATTAGATTATTGTTTTCAATTTATTCATCCTATTTTCTTTTTTCCCCTTGCAGATTTGTTTTTCCTTTCTTACTGAGGTATAATTGACTAATAAAGTAGAAGAAACATAAGGTTTATAAAATGATGATCTGATATGAAATATATATTGTGAAATGATTACTTCCTAGAAACCAAATAGATAGCCTATCAAATTTTCTTGTTGGGACTGCAAAGCATTCCACATTGGATGATTATTTATTGGACAAAGGCACATGTTATGTTACTGAATCAAAAAGACAGAGCAGAGTTGCTGGAATTTCCAGTAAATGAAATACATTATATTTTCTTGTATAAAACTCCCTTTTCTTCTTTGTTTCATTTCCTCTTTTATTTTTCTTGTGTGTTTCTGGGGATTAAATCAAGGGATGTTCTACCTCTGAGCTACACCCTAAGCCTTATTTTATTTTTTCTTTGGAAGCAGGTTCTCACTAAGTTGCTGAGGGCCTTGCTAAGTTGCCAAGGCTGGCTGCTAACCTGTGAACCTCCTGTCTCAGCCTCCCAAATCCTGGGATTATAGCTCTTCTTTCCCTTATCTCACTCAACTTCTCCTTTATTTTGGCAAAAATGCAGCATCTCTGGACTTTCTGATTGAAGAGTGACCCTCCTTGACAGCATTTCTTAAATGGGGTGAATATTGATAAAACCAAGGTTTTTTATATATATTTTTTTTGGTTAAGTGAGACCACGTATTACAAAAGCAGGTCCCAGATTATGCCACTTTTCCAGTACCGATTATCATGGACAATGGCAGTGTGTTCAGTTGTATCACAGAGGAAAAGTTTTGGAAAATACCCTGTGCCTAGACTCCTCCTGTGTTTGGCAGTAGGACTTCTATAAAACTCCAGAAATATTGGCAAAGATATAAGCAGGGCATGTTATTGTTTTAATTCCCATTTGATTGATTTCCTCTTTAAGATCACTTGACTGAAAGCATTTTAATAAGATGCTGATTAATTTATCATCAAAAGAGAAGATAACAATAGCAGATCCAGCAATATGAGACATGTATCAGTATTTTATCTATAGAGACTATCCATGGAATTGATTTGCTGATTGCATTATGTGTACCATTTATATATATATATATATATATATATATATATATATATATATACATATATATATGTATATATACATATATATGTGTATATGTATATACATCTATATGTATATACATATACATATATATGTATATGTATATGTTCTCTTCTCTAGGAATCTGAGTCTTTCCCTTGATATTATGATTTTCCTCCAATACTTTTCCATCAAAAATAGGCATGTTAAAATAACTCAATAATACACTAAAATCATTTTGTTAATTGGAGATAGTCTCTAGTTAATTTTTATATGAAGTTGATAAACAAACTTCAAACTTATTTTCAGGTGTTGTTTTCTTTTCTTTTCTTTTTTTTTTTTTGGTACTGGGGATTGAACTCAGGGGCGTTCTACCTCCAAGCTATGGTGTTGTTTTCTATGGCACAATACGTTAATATACACAAAACACATTCAGTGCTTACCCCCTCCATGCATGTTTAGGAGTAGAATGTCTGGTAGTGCATGCTTGTAATCCCAGCATTTGGGAGGCTGAGACCAGATGATTCGAGTTCCTGGCCAGCCTCAGCTACCTAGTGAGGCACTCCGCAACTTAGTGAAACCTTGTTTCAAAATAAAGAATAAAAAAATAGGGCTGGGGATGTAGCTCGAAGGTAGAATGCCCCTGAGTTCAATCCCGGGTACCGCAAAAAAAAAGAAGAAAAGAAATAGAATATCATCATTGCCATCATGCTATATATTTGGGAGGAGACATTTGAGTAGAATTTACATATATTTTTTTTTCTGTCCGCTGGAATTCATTGAGACTTGCTAAGCTAAAAATCCATGTAGCACACCTGCTTATTATTGTGTTTGTTCCATTTCATTGCATTAATGAGTTCATGTGTTTATTCAACAAATATTTTTGAACACAGTGCTGAATATTGGAGATAGAAAAGGAAATGATGGCAGGTTTGTCACCTGCTGTCAAGGAGCTCACGGCGTCTCGGGGGAATCAGACATACTTCAAATGATGAGATGAGTGATGCAAAGAACTATAGATGGACTGTTCTGGAAACTGAGATGGACTATGGTGGTGTGCATTCAGAAGTGGAAGCGTTGATGGGGGAGAAGTGTTTGCAGCCAGGCGTGGTGGTGCATGCCTGTAGTCCCAGTACTTGGGAGACTGAGACAGGAGGATCACAGGTTCGAGGTCAGCCTAAGCAACTTAGCGAGACTCTCAGCCACTTAGTGAGGTCCTGTTTCAATAAATAAGTAAATAAGTAAGTAAATAAATAGATAAATAAATAAATAAATAAATAAATAAACAAACAAACTCGGCTGGAGGGTAGTTCATAGGTAGAGTGCCCCTGGATTCAATCTCCAGTACAAAAAAAAAAAAAAGGTTTTTGGCTAGTTGTTACTAATAAAACAAGAATTCAGAAGGTGTTGGAAGCATTACACAGGCTCTTGTGGCTGGAGGTTAAAGCACTTGCCAAAGATGAAGAAAGGCTTGTGAGCTGGAGAACACAGTCCAAAGATTTGCATAGCAGGAGGTAATCATAAGAGTATAAGCAGCTGGGTGTGGTGGCACACGCTTGTAATCTTAGTACTTGGGAGGCTGAGATAGGAGGATCACAGATTTAGGGCCAGCCTCAGCTACTTAGTGAGGCCTTCTGCAACTTAGTGAGACCCTACTTCAAAATAAAGAATAAAAAATAGGACTGTGGGTGTAGCTTGGAAGTAGAATGGCCCTGAGTTCCATTCTCAGTACTGCAAAAAAAAAAAAAAAAAAAAAAAAGTATAAGCATCTCATCTGAATATTTTAAACTCATTTCTTTATTTAGTCTTTAAAGAATCCTGTGAGGTAGACAGTATCCTAACTTTATCGACTAGGATGCTCAGATTCATAGAGCATATGGTCTACTCACAGCTCAGAAATGACAGAGCTGCAACCCGAATAAAGAATCCACTGCTGGAACTAAGTCATGAGAAGACATTCGAGAATTTTAATTTCTTCACAAGAAGTATCTGATTTAGGTTTAAAAGAAAACAAAATATAGTGCTGTTTGCCCTGTGGAGAACTGTTGTCTGAATTATTTGGAGCAAGAGTGAGATGGAAAGACCAATTGTCAGGTGTTAGTAGCTTTGTACAGAGAATAAGTGGTGGTATCATTCAGTAACAGTGGAGAGATGTGAACATGCATATCTTGTGCCATCTGAAAACTAATTTTTTACTATATATGCATGTAGCAGGTTTTCTTTTTTTTTCAGTACTGGGAGTTGAACTCAGGGGCATTCTACCTCCGAGCTACACCCCCAGCCCTATTTTTTATTCTTTATTTTGAAACCGAGTCTCACTAAGTTGCGGAGTGTCTCACTAGGTAGCTGAGGCTGGCCGCGAACCGTGATCCTCCGGTCTCAGCCTCCCAAATGCTGGGATTACAAGCGTGCGCCACCACGCCAGGCTATGTAGCAGGTTTTCTAACTCATATATATGTATATGTATACATATACATATAATATATATATGTATATGTATACATATACATATAATATATATATGTATATGTATACATATACATATAATATATATATATTATTAGTTAACATCTTTGATTAATTATTAACTGGTTTATAATACTAGACTTGAGACTAAACAAACCATGCATCTAACATTTGGTGTATCAATTAAAGATGTTACTGAAAGAAGTGTATCATAGATCCCCTTTTCCTGGATTTTCTGTTAGTGCTGAGGATCTAACTCAAGGTCTCACACATGTTAGGCAAATACTCTCGTACTGGAGCTGTACCCCAGCCCTTCCTAGAATTTTATCTATGTTAGAAGTTTCTGACATCTACAATGTGCCCAATTGGATATTCATCCTTCATATGTGTTTTCATATAGATTTTGAAATTGCATATGAATGTATACCTATAAGCATGACTAACAAAATAAGGTGACTCTGTATTTAAATAGTAATTTGGAAAACAATTAGAAATAATGATTGCTTATGAAACCCTATGGCATAAATGAGGAGACAGAAGCTCAAACTTAGTAACAACAGACTGGAGTAACTCTCTACTGGAAATTATTGGCGCTGATACCTTAAACCCAGGCACCTGACACTAGGTTAGTGCTATAGAAGGATGTTCAAAGGTGTTTAAGATCCAACCACTCACTCAAAGTACGGGAGAGTCATTTTCCAAATACTTTTTGCAACAGTCAATAATTACAATTCAGGATTTTATTAAAACTTATTTTTTTTCAGACAGCATCTGGGGTCATTTAGAATACATAGGAACCCTAATATTCAGTGAAAAATTAACTGAAGATTAAAGATGTTTCTTAAAAAATAAAATATTTATGCAAATAAGTAATTATTCTTAGACCATATTGTGTGTGTGTGTGTGTGTGTGTGTGTGCGCCCGCATGTGCGTATGTATGTGGTTGTGTGTGCACACCATAATCTGTTTTAGCTTGTGGTATACCTATATGTATATCCAGTGAGATTCATGTACTACATGCTCTAGACACCTTCAAAGAGCACTGAAGAAAAAAATGCAACAAATGACATCTGAGCTAGGAGTTTAAAAAGTAAAACCAAACAAAAACTTTTGAAATCTTTGAAATCCAGATCTTGAAGGAAATGCCTAGAAAAAAACATTGGCATTTTCCCTGCTCTTCTTGCTCAGGAAACCGTTTAATATTTACAAGATTTATTTCATATATTCGAAACAAAATCCTGTTTGTTTCGTCAGCTTTCTTTGAAGAGTATTTGTTTTCAAGACATTTGTCATCACTTGTGAGTAAAATAAAATATAGGGGATTTTCATACTGGAGACGGTTTGTGCTGCCTGTCTCCCACTCTGGCATTCTGAATTAGACGATTCAGGGGGAATTGTGTCTCTTAACTATGGTCAGACTTCTTTGAGGAGTACAGAGATGGATTGCAAATTTCCTAAACTTGCTCCGAACTTGGAACACCGGTAATTTCTCTTCATAAAATAGAACAGTCTTAATAGTTTAGAATATTTCTTCTAAACAAAGAAGAAAAAAAAGAAGAAGAAAAAGAAAAATGTTCCTTTCCTGTTATGAAAAGGTTTCGAATTCCAAAGTCTGATATTTCTACATTTGGAAAATATAATAGTAATTAGCTAAGAACCAAATAACAGATAAGTACTTCCCTTTGCATCTGAGACTTTTTTCATACAGAATACTTATTAACTGCACAATAAAATATTACATGTTCGCTGTGGTACATGTGAAATATTAGATAACCAACATAATTAAATTAAAATAATTTGCAATTCAACAATGCTTAGACAAAAACTGTCAAATTAAATGTCCGTATATAGCTTTTCACCTTTTCTGTACAAGAAACATTTATATTTGAGCAAAGGATATTATATTTGGAAATATTTTAAATCTAGTAATATGTTGTTCCATAACTTTTCTGATTTACCTTCTAGAATATAAATTCAAAACTTGTGTCTGTCTCTTTCAATGATATTGGACGTATTAGAGAAGTTTCATAACCTCACACCTAGATACAGGATCTATGGCCAAGGCCTGAAAAAGAAAAGTTTAAGTGATGTGGCATTTTTAAATGGTTAGTGACTACAAGTCTGGACACCTATGGTAGATTATCTGTAAAAGCAGCTAAAAGAGTCATCCTCTCTATTTCTGCAAACTTGGCCTGGTCCCTTTTGCATTCACAATGAATTAGCCAATGAGATTATAATAGATTTGATATAAGGTTAAGACATGGCGGCCAGGAAGTAGAGACAGAGACAGACAGAGAGACAGATAAAGGGAGAATATCATGTTTGCTCCCCAGTGTCCTTTGACAATGTAACATCAAATTTCAAACTCTGAATATCTGTGTAAGGAGATCTAAGGGTAGGGGAGAAGGGAGACTGTGGTTCATTAATGGAAATACTACCATCGACTATGTGTATACATGTGAGTATACCAGCGTCAACCTGGATACTCTGTATTGAGAGGGAGGGAAATAGGGTGTGGGGGAGGGACACCAAGTGCTGTGTGCATGTATGTCATTGTCAAGGTGACTTACATTACGATGTGAGATTATAATACAACAATAAAAGCACACAAAAAAGAAAAAAATCTCAAAGTCCAAATAGTAATCTACTGAAGTTCCAAAGTATTCATTCCCAAGGACTTTTTTTCATATTTCAAAATTACAAATCCATTCTCCTTTTATGTGCATTTGTGATATATATTGCTTTAAAGATTGATTCCCTGATTCTTTTATTTCCTCACAGTTTTTCCACACATCAAGAAACTTCTTTTCTTGTATACTTTGGGCATTAATTTCTTATCAAATGTAGTCAATGTCACATTGCAATTTCCAGGAAAAATGAGATCAAGGATGATCCCTATTTAAAACAAAACAAAACAAAACAAAACACTAAAATATATACATGCAAAAATGCCACTTACAATTACAATTCACGATTAATTAAATCTATTCACATTTGCATGCCAGTAGTATTCTATAGCTACTTATTATAATTTGTACTAATTCTAGCTTTTGGAGGTTGTTGAATTCCAGAGAATCCTGTTGGCCAGAAGTTCCTGGGAAGAATCTGAAAATGTGCACATTCGATGTAGCTTGTGATGTGAGGAAACAATCTTCTAGCCTTCAAATCCTCCCAGAAATTAAATATTATCTTAAGAAATCCTAATTAAATTAATCTTCAACTCCATCTTCACTTTTGTTTCTGTGACTTCATTCCAGGCTGGCCTGCGTATGACCTGGAGCACATTGGCTTCACATTAGATAAAATGTTACTAAAGCCTCAAAAAAAAAAATAACCTTTTAATCATCTTTTAAACTCTCTAAAGTGAATTCACTCTTTGGTGTGACATCATTCTGTGACGGTTTAGCACACTAATTTTACTCCCTTGCTGCATTGATTTATCTTACTCTACAAAGATAATCAACCAGATGTTGGAATATTAAAGGGGTTATCTCTCTATATTTCTATTTATACAAAGAGGTCATAACCAAAGAACAACTTGGTGCTTCCACTTTTGAATTTATTAATTATGCATGTATGTTATTGTTCATCTCAAACAACACTCAAGATATGGTTGGCAGAATAACAATCATTTAAAAGGAGCAAAACTTATTTTAGAGACAGAATAAAGGATCATGTTTAAATAATAGAAATAGTGCCAAAGCAGTTTTACTGAAACACACAAAGTTCATTCCATGAATTCTAGATCTGCCTTACTAAAGCCATTTGACACGTGTCATAAAATGATACTCTATTTTTCTTTGGCCTGAAGTTTGAATATGTTCTAAAAATGAAGTTTCAAGCCTGCAAAATGATAAACTTCCTTAAATTTTTTTTCAACTTTGTTTTGTTTTTATTCAGTATTTCTACCATGTGGAGTCTCACAAACTTACCTCAATTTTGCTTAATTGATCAATTCATTTGGATTGGTCAGCAGCTATAATTTTGTCATATTTTTCTTTAGCAGAAACTCACCTGTGTTAGTCTATTTTCCATCACTGTAACAACATACCTGAGGCTGGGTAATTTGTAAAGAAAAGAGGTTTATTTAACTCCCACTTTGAGAGCACAACACTGGTTTCTGCTTGGCTCTGGTGAGGACCTCACTGTGGCTGCATCAGAATGCTGGAGCATGGGCAAAGAGAGCCCATAATGAGACAGAAAGCCAGAGACTGAAGAGGGACTGGTACTGCTCTTTCATACCAATCCACTGTCTTAAGAATTAGCTCACTCTGTGAGACAAGCATCAGTTCCCACTGAGGACAATGCACCTAATCACCTAATTGCCTTGTACCGATCTCTACTTCTTAAACATCCCATCACCTCAATACTGCTCCATTGGGGATCAGTTTTCTGATACATGAATCTTTGTAGGGTATACTCAAGCCATATTTAAACCATTTCACTAATAATAGAAGATTCTTTACAAAAAATATAAGCAGGGTGATTTTTATATATGCTGTATGAATAAATATAAAATATTGAACAAAAACCAAAGATTATGTATTCTTCACCAATGCATTCTTGGGTTTGTGTTCTTCAGGATTATTTTGAGCATATCTTGAGCCATGCACATCTTCCTTTGGTTGCCAGTTTCCAAAGTTATAAATAAGAGAAGTAATAAGCAATCATAAGTTGTACAGGGAAAGAGATTAATGCAAAAGATGCTGCCATTGCTATAGCTGCAGATTACAGAAGAATATAGCAGCCTGAAAAATTGAACAAAGAGATCAAGTTAGCAAAACTGTAGATGTAGAGAGATCACTGAGAAAGTAGAGTAAAACCTTCAAAAACTCTCTCCTAGCCAGGTGTGGTGGCACACACTTGTAATCCCAGCACTTGGGAGACTGAAACAGGAGGATCCAGGTTTGCGGCTCTCTGCAACATAGTGAGACCCTGTTTCAAAAATAAAGAATAAAAAATCAACATGGAGGTGTAGCTCAGAGGTAGAATGCCCCTGGGTTCAATCCTCAGTACTAAAAAAAAAAAAAACACTCCTTTCTGAAAACAGTAAGAACACTGGACAAGATTGTCAGAATAAAACTTTTCAGAACTCTGGAAATTAAGCAGAGATTGGCATCATTTGAATTAAACAATCAAATCTCAGTAAGAAAGGGAAGCTTGTGATCTTTCATCTTGCCAGTTGTCACTGATTCTGAAGACCAGCAAATGTAACATTCCTGCTCCCAGTCAATCTCACGTGGTTTACAATATCACGGATCTTCTGTTAACCACACTTTTCCCAAGTGCTATGTTGCAATGTTATTTGTGTTTTCTACTAATTTCCTATTTTTCTACTAATGTATAGTTTTCTAACAATTTATAGTTTTGCACATCTTAAATGATAAATGTTGGTATTTCTCAAGATTACAACATGTGCAGTTTTTATCATTTATAATGTCTGTTTACTATCCCATTCCATCTTCAAGATTCAATTATCATTGTTGGGCAACTCCCGATTTCATCTAATTTGCCCAGACTTAGCATTTTTGTGAACATCAGAGCATACACTTTCTCCCTTTCTTTCTTTTTTTTTTAGTTCTTTCTTTTTTTCTGTTCCTTTCTCTTCTCTCGCTCTCAGTCTCTCTCTCTCTCTCTCTCTCTCTCTCTCTCTCTCTCTCTCTTTCTGTTTTCTGTCTGTCTCTCTCTTTTTTTCTGTACTGAGCAATCTTAACACGCTTATATCCTGTCTCTCCAAACTCTCGAATGCACTCCAAATTCATAGCTACCTTGTGATCTTAGCCCCTTACATAGGTGGCTGACTATATTTGGGAAATGTTTAATATCTTTTGTTTTTGTTTTTTTTTTGCGGTACTGGGGATTGAACTCAGGGGCGATCTACCTCCGAGCTATACCCTCAGCCCTATTTTTTATTCTTTATTTTGAAACCGAGTCTCACTGAGTTGCGGAGTGCCTCACTAGGTAGCTGAGGCTGACCGCGAACCGGGATCCTCCGATCTCAGCCTCCCGAATGCTGGGATTACAAGCGTGCGCCACCACGCCCGGC
>PVLC010028756.1:0-2500 GCA_004027655.1 Graphiurus murinus
AGGACATTCTACCTCTGAGCTACACCCAGCCCTTTATATTTTGAAATGGGATTTCTCTTAAGCGGCTAAGGGTCTCACTAAGTTGCTAAGGCTGGCCTTTAACTGTGACCCTCCTGTCTCAGCCTCCCAAGTACTGGAATTACAGGCATGTGCCACCACATACAGTTTGGCTCTTGCTTTTGAAGAAGCAATCTGAGCCAGGTGTGGTGGCACACGCCTGTAATACCAGTACTTGGGAGGCTAAGACAGGGTTGCAGGGTTGAGAGCAGCCTCAGCAACTCAGCAATGTAGTAAGACTCTCAGCAACCTAGTGAGACCTTGTTTCAAAACAGAACAAAACAAAAAATCCAACTAGCAAAGAAAATAAAAATTAAAAAAAGGCTGAGGTAGCTGGGTGTGGTGGTGCACGCTTTTTTTTTTTTTTTTTTTTTTTTTTTTTTGCGGTACTGGGGATTGAACTCAGGGGCATTCTACCTCCGAGCTACACCCCCAGCCCCTTTTTATTCTTTATTTTGAAACAGAGTCTCACTGAGTTGCGGAGTGCCTCACTAGGTAGCTGAGGCTGGCCTCAAACCTGGATCCTCAGGTCTCAGCCTCCCGAATGCTGGGATTACAAGCGTGCGCCACCACGCCCGGCTTGGTGCACGCTTTTAATCCCAGCATTTGGGAAACTGAGGCTGGAGGATCTGGGTTTGCGGCCAGCCTCAGCTGCTTAGTGAGGCACTCTGCAACTTAGTGAGACCCTGTTTCAAAATAAAGAATAAAAAATAAGGCTGGGATGTAGCTCGGAGGTAGAATGCCCTGAGTTCAATCCCCAGTACCTAAAAAAAAAAGGCTGAGGTCGAGCTTGGAGGTAGAATCCTCTGGGTTCAATCCCCAATGTCTCAAAAAGAGAGAGAAAGAAAAAGAAGAAACAAAGAAAAAAAAGAAAGAAAAGAAAAGAAAGAAAAAAGGAAATAGCAATAATCTGACTCATTCTTTCTCTCTCTCTCTCTCCTCTGAAGAACGCTGTGAAAGTGTTAACTGCTTGTAATTTTGCATAGCCTCGTTGATTTTGCTTCTCACAGAAAGTGAAATTGGCCTTGAAAACTTTATTTTTATTTTTCTCAACTCAAAGGAGGCTGTCATGGAAGTAAAGACCAGAGCCGTTGCTCCCTTTCCTCTGCAGGCCGCTGCTTTGCAGGGTTGTGGGAGGAACTGAGCCCTACTGCAGACCAGACCCCTCCCACAGCCGCTGGGGCTGAGTCCTCCCACGTAAATCCACACCAAGGCATGAGACGGATCAGTCGTCTTTAAATACAGCCATTCAGGGCCCAGAAGAGCCCCTAAATCTGCTGCAACATTTTTTTTAGGCCTCTCCAGTTATTTTTAGCACACCCAGGCAACAGGGTTAGCGGCCCGTCTCCTGCCACAGAGGTGCAGTTGAGGTATGCAAAAAAAGAAGAGCTGGGAGTGATGCCTGTGATCCCAGTACTTGGGAGGCTGAGACAGGAGGATCGCAGGTTTGAAGACACCCTCAGCAAGTAGTGAGACTCTCATCAACCTAGTGAGACCCTGTTACCAAATAAGAAATAATATTGGGCTGGGGGTGTAGATCCAAGGTAGAATGCCTCAGGACCACAAAGGAGGAGGAGGAAGGGGAGGGGAAGAAGAAGAAGAAGAAGAAGAAGAAGAAGAAGAAGAAGAAGAAGAAGAAGAAGAAGAAGAAGAAGCTGCTGCCACCCCAAGGAGACAATAATTTTTTTTGAGGTACTGAGGATGGAGCCCAGGGGCATTCTATCTCCAAGCGACACCCCCAGCCCTATTTTATTTTTTATTTTGAAACTAGGTCTCACTAAGTTTCGGAGGGCCTCACTAAGTAGCTGAGGCTGGTCATGAACCTGCAGTCCTCCTGACTCAGCCTCCCAAGTCCTGGGATTACAGGTGTGCATCACCACGCCCGGCTGAGATGGTGCTTTAGAAGGCGGATTGGGTGGCCTGAATTTTTCTGCATCAAAACTAAGGAAACTGCTGGAAATGCAATTGGTTTAAAGATTGTTTTCAAATTTAATTTGTTTTGCTGAAAATCAAGAGCGTGCATAGTGGATTAGAAAAAAAGAAGCGAAGCTTCCCAGAGCATCTGTTTCCTGTAGTGTCGAGCCACGCCTGGGACTTGGGAGGGAATGAAAGGGGGACTCCTCCACCCCAGCTCCCCCAGCCAGTCACTTTCTCACACACCAAGGAGAAGAGGCTGCTCATTGTCCCCCCACGGGGAGGTGTCCTTCCCGTTCCTGGGTCTGAAACCACACAGTTGCATCTCAAAATAGTTACAGAGAAGCCAGGTGTGGTGGAATACATCTCTAAGCCCCGTACTTGGGAGGCTGAGATAGGAGGAGCCCAGGTTCGAGGCCAGCCTCAGTAACTTAGCGAGGCCCACATGGTTGGGTGTAACTTGGAGGTAGAATGCCCCTGGGTTCAATCCCCAGTACCAAAAATAAAGAATACAGGGATCTCATAGCTC
>PVLC010028756.1:7500-20736 GCA_004027655.1 Graphiurus murinus
GATCCGGGTTCAAGGCCAGCCTCAGCTACCTAGTGAGGCACGCCCATCTTAGTGAGACCCGATTTCAAAATAAAGTATAAAAAATAGGGCTAGGGGTATAGCTCGGAGGTAGAATGCCCCTGAGTTCAATCCCCAGTACCACAAAAAAAAAAAAAAAAATTTCAGGCTCATCGTGGTGGTGCACATCTGTAAATCCTAGTACTTGGGCCAAGACAGGAGAATTGCAGGTTCAAGGCCAGCCTCAGCAACTTAACAAGACTCAGCAACCTAGCAAGACCCTGTTTCAAAGTAAAAAAATAAACAGGGCTGGGGGTGTAGCTCAGAGATAGAATGCATCTGGGTTCAATCCCCAGTACAAAAAAAAAAAAAAGAAAAATTCAGATTGTGTATTCCCTAAGAATATAGACATTATTTCACATGATGCGGTTAAAATTATCAAAATCAGGAAACTTAACATAACTGCAATACTGTTTACCTAAGTCACAGTCCACATTCAAATTTCGCCAACTTCCCTGTGATGTTACTTACAGCAGTTTTCTTGCCAATTCAGACTCTGAGATCAGACAGCGCATCCGCATCTAGCTGTCAAGTGTCTTTACTCTCCTTTACTCTGAAACCATCCCTCAGCCTTTGAGTCTTTCTCCCCTTTTGATCTTCCCTGACACGCTGGTTTTGAAGAGTGCAGGCCTCCTTGTTCTGTAGACTGTCTCTGGGTTGGGCTGGCGTCAACCTAGGAGTCTGTGGCAGGAACCCTCAGGAGTGGGCGGCCTTTTCCACACCTCACACCAGCCTGCCCCACTCCTGAGCGTGTCCGCTTTAATCTGTTGGATTAGTGGGTGTCTATCGGGCTCCACTGTAAAGCTTCTCCTTGTACTTAATAATAGAGTGTGAAGGTGGGGGTTTCACACCCATAATCCCAGTATTTGGGAGGCTGAAACAGGAGGATCAAAGGTTCAAGACCAGCCTCGGCAACTTAGTGCGACTGTCAGCAACCTAGTAAAACCCTGTTTCAAAACAAAAATAAATGAATAAAATAGGGCTGGGGGTGTAGCTCAAAGGTAGAATGCCCCTGGGTTCAATCCCCAGCCCCTCCCCCCCAAAAATAGGATGTGCTTTGTAAAGGTCTAACGAAACTAATATATAAAATTCTTTTTGAGCCGGGCATGGTGGCACATGCTTGTAATCCCAGCATTTGAGAGGCTGAGACTGGAGGATCTGGGTTTGAGGCCAGCCTCAGCTACCTAGTGAGGCACTCCGCAACTTAGTGAGACCCTGTTTCAAAATAAAGAATAAAAGCCGGGCGTGGTGGTGCATGCTTGTAATCCCAGCATTTGGGAGGCTGAGACTGGAGGATCCAGGTTCACGGCCAGGCTCAGCTGCTTAGTGAGGTCTTCCGCAACTTAGTGAGACCCTGTCTCAAAATAAAGAATAAAAAATAGGGCTAGGGGTGTAGCTCAGAGGTAGAATGCCCCTGGTTTCCATCCTCAGTACCACAAAAATAAAGAAAGAAAGAATTAAAAAAAAAGGGCTGGAGGTATAGCTCAGAGGTAGAATGCCCCTGAGTTCAATCCCCAGTACCACAAAAAAAAAAAAATCTTCTTGATACCAGCTGCTATTTTGTTTGTTTGTTTGTTTGTTTGTTTGTGGAATTTAGGATTGAACCTGGGGCATTCTACCTCTGAGCTATACCCCGAACCCTATTTTTTTAAATTATTATTTATTTTGAAACAGGGTCTTACTAAGTTGCAGATAATAATTATTATTATTGTAATAATTATAAATAATAATTAAAATAATTATTATTATTATTTTTAAGAATGATTGACTCTAAACCATTGGGCTGGGTGGAGTCGAGCTGAAATGATCATACCCAGGCTAACATACATGCGTATGTTATGCAACCTGTTTCCATATTTTGCGCTTTGAAAACAATAATTGCTTTTTCTTGTAGCTTAGTATTTTTAATGGACTGAGCCTTTGAATGGTTGGAATAAAACTCAAATGAAAAGGAATCCTGGCAGAGTAACGGCCAGGCAGCCCCACGCCGGCAGCGTGGTTAAGCCGCTGCTGTGTGGCTGCCAAGACGGATGTTTTCACCCATTCATTTTCTTTTATGTGATTCATATTTATCATCCCCAGTGGGAATTGTCAAAACAAGGGAGGAGAAAAAAAAAAATATACTGACAAAACATACTGACAAAAAATATATACTTTGTGTGCAACTTCCGAGTATTTATCACCCTGTGTCGCTTTATTAATTTTGAGTGCTAGAAAAGTGGTAAAAATATAATGTGGAATTAAGGAGTGACATCTCTATATAGCTCATTTATTTGAAAAGACAGTTCCCGCTCTAGTCTATGCTTGATTCACATAATTTCAAATTGATTTGACTATTAAAATTACCTATTTTACTGCAAAAAAAAAAATGTTTCTTAATCACCTAACATTATAGGCTCAGTGTCTAACAATTTTGCAGCTTGGAATAAACACACTGCCTATTCGTGTTCTCAAGCCTCTCTCTACAAGAGACCTGCAGTACTGCCACCAGGTGCCTGACAGAAACACACAGGTTAGCTGGAGAGGGTGTCAGCAGGGATTTTGAGTCATTGTTTTTGTTTTGGGGTGTATGTGTGTGTGTGTGTGTGTGTGTGTGTGTGTGTGTGTGTGTGTGTGTGTGTGTGTTGCTGCGTATCCAATCCAGGGGCATTCTACTTCCGAGCTACACCCTCAGCCCTATTTTTTATTTTTTTATTTTGAAACAGGGTCTCACTAAGTTGCAGAGTGCCTCACTAAGTAGCTGAGGCTGGCAGCAAACCCAGATCCTCCTGTCTCAGCCTCCCAAGTGCTGAGATTACAAGCGTCTGCCACCAGGCCCAGCCTATTCTTTTATTTTGAAACTTAGTTGCTGAGGTTTACCATGAACCTGTGATCCTCCTATCTCAGCCTCCCAATTACTGAGGTTACAAGCAGGCACCACCACGCCAGGGGGTCATTGTTTTTCAAACAAACAACAAAAAAAAAACCTCACTTGTAATCCCAGTACTTAGGAGGCTGAGACAAGAGGATTGCAGGTTCACTACCAGTCTCAGCTACTGAGGCCCTCTGCAACTTAGTTCAATCCCCAGTACTGCCGAAAATAAAAAAATAAAAAATAAATTCTTCTTAGCCAGGTGTGATAGTGCATGCCTGTAATGCCAGTACTTGGGAGGCAGGAAGATCACAGGTTTAAGGCCAGCCTCAGCAATTTAGCAAGACTCTCAACAACCTACTGAGACCCTGTTTCAAAACAACAACAAAAGCCGGACGTGGTGGCGCACGCTTGTAATCCCAGCATTCGGGAGGCTGAGACCGGAGGATCTGGGTTCGCGGCCAGCCTCAGCTACCTAGTGAGGTACTCCGCAACTTAGTGAGACTCGGTTTCAAAATAAAGAATAAAAAATAGGGCTGGGGGTATAGCTCGGAGGTAGAATGCCCCTGAGTTCAATCCCCAGTACCACAAAAAAAAAAAAAAAAAAAAAAAAAAAAAAAAGCCTAGGGCCCAAACTTCTAAGCCAAGCGATCACTTGCTATGCTGAGTACCTAGCAGTCTTACTTAATTTCATCCCTCCTACAAGATAACAACTAGGATTACTTGTACTTCCTACAAGATAAAGGATTACTTCCACTTCTTGAATGCCAGGTCGCTCTGCTCTGGTCCACCTAATCATTTGCTGTACCCCAGCCTGGCTCCCCTGGCCAGCCCTGTATCTTTGTGACGGCTGCCCTTGGGATGCCAGAGCCCCTTTTGCACATGAACACGACAGGCAAGGTGTGGCCGGGAGTGACGTGTGCCTGGCAGGGGCGGGCCCTGGCGTCTCCCTGCAGGTTGGAGCTCCAGTGGTCTGCAGTAGGAGTCACAGCACCCTGCTGGCTGCCTCCCCTCCCTCCCTAGCCTGTCCCCAAGCCTCCCAATAACTGGCCACACTGATTCTCGTCTTAGACAAGAACTCCTTGGTCAAGAACTCCACTGCAAGAAAAGGTGAGCAGCCAGCCAGGAGTGGTGGCGCAGGCTTGTCATCCCAGTACTCAGGAGGCTGAGACTGGAGGATCACAGGTTCGTGGCCAGCCTCAGCTACTTAGTGAGTCCCTCTGCAACTTAGTGAGACCCTGTTTCAAAATAAAGAATAAAAAATCGGAGCCGGGCGTGGTGGCGCACGCTTGTAATCCCAGCATTTGGGAGGTTGAGACTGGAGGATCCAGGTTCGAGGCCAGCCTCAGCTACCCAGTGAGGCACTCCACAACTTAGTGAGACCCTGTTTCAAAATAAAGAATAAAAAAATAGGGCTGGGGGTATAGCTCAGAGGTAGAATGCCTCTGAGTTCAATTCCCAGTACCGCAAAAAAAAAAAAATAGCGCTGGGGGTATAGGTCAAAGGTAGAATGCCCCTGAGTTCAATCCCCAGTACTGCAAATAAATAAATTAATAAAAATGAAATAAAGAGTAAGTGGCCTGCAGCTGGGCCTCGCAGGTAGTGAGTATGGGAGTGGGAAGTCTCTGTCACCGCAGCCAAGTTCATCACCTCTAGGATGAATGGCCTCCCTGATGTGGGGGCTCCCGCAGGGATCCTGAACTTGGGGCTGGCAGGGATTCAGAGAGGTGGGGGAGAGGGAGGGAGAGCTCTCTGTGCTTCACAGAGGCCCTGCTGCTCGGAACACTAAGCTCCCTTCCTCCCCTTTCACAGCTGCGCCAGCAAAGGAGAGCTGTGTGCTGCACCTCCTAGCACACGTCAGAGGGCACGCTGCCCTTCGGTCAGTCAAGCCAAGCCAACTGCCCTGGCCTTTCCCACCTCGCTCCGCGTGCCCAGATGCCCGGGGTGGGGAACGGGGGCCTGGGTATGAGGCCGAGGCCGGAGCAATGGCTGTCTTTGTTCCCACACGGCATTCCTAGCGCCATGGCCTGGCAGAGGCCCGGCCTCGCCCTCCATGGGACAGATGGGCAGAAAGTTGGGACAGTCTACATGCCTGGCTCAAAGCCCCAGGACACACAAATGTCTTTGTGGTGGACGCTAGGGCGGGACTGTGCCACCGAGAGCCTCGTGATGTCCTTTAAAAAGGACGAGGCAGTTTTGCTTTCAAAGGAAAAGCCACGTTTCAGAACCACGAGGGAGCAAGGAACGGGACCACACGAAATCGTGACGCCGGGACTGAGTGTGAGCTTGCAAATATCCCAAGGAAAGCATGTGACGCTTTTCTGTAAGGAATGATGCATTTAGAAAAGTCCACTTTGTTCTCCTGCGGGTGGGGAATCACAATCAACCAGTTGAACGTATTTAACAAAGCAATCTCCTCTATTCTCACATGACAAAAAGAACCCATTTCCGCACAACTCCACAAGAGCAAGAGAGGATGGTATTCCAAGTGTACAAGTACCAACTGGTTTAAATATTTAAGTTGCTGGTGCCAAGCGTGGTGACACATGCCTCTAATCTCAAGACTTGGGAGGCTGAGACAGAAGGATCACAGGTTCAGAGGCAGCCTCAGCCATGGAGCAAGACTCTTAGCAACTTAGTGAGACCCTGTTTCAAAACAGAAAACTTAAAGTGCTGGGGTGTAGCTTTGAGGTAGAATGCCCTTGGGGTCAATCCCTAGTACTAAATAATAGTAAATCATAATAATAAATATTTCTCGTACTTAACAAAGATGTATGCTATATTGCACAAATTACTACAATAAAAAATTAAAAATAAAAAAAAATAAAAAAAAAAATAAATAAATATTTCAATGTTGTTTTACCAAATATAACCTAATGTTTGTTTGTTTGTTTGTTTTGTTGTTGCAGGGGTTCAACAAATCACATCAACCCTTTCTATTACACACATATCCTGGTTGTGACAAAGATGGATCCTTCTATTATATACATCCCTGTTGTGACAAGGATGGAAAGTTCTTAACAGACTGTTCCCGCAGGTGTGAGTCAAACAGAAATTACAGAAGCCAAACAAGGAGTTATGCATGACTAACCACTAACCGGGTCACCTAGGATAGCAACATGGCGTTACTTATGCTAAGGCTTAGGCCTCAGGCTAGCCCATAACAGTACTGAGGATTTAACCCAGGAGCATTCTACCTCTGAGCTACACTCCCAACCCTATTTTTATTTTATTTTATTTTGTTTGGGTCTCACTAGGTTGCTGACAGTCTCCCTAAGTTGCTGAGGCTGAAGTTGGCTTTGAGCCTGCAATCCTCCTGTCTCAGCCTCCCAAGTCCTGGGATTACAGGCATGCGCCACCACACCCGGTAGGAGGTAGCTTTGCTGACTTTTTGCAGTAGCTCTTCTGGATTTGCAGCACAGAACCAGGGTGTCCTGGGTACCAGTCTGTTCTCAGAGGACAGGAATCTTCATAATGACCTTCAGCTGAAGGGCACCAAGCCTTCTTCTAGGAAAGAGGCCAGGCCTCCTTCACCCTCCCCAGGGCAGGACGTAGCAACTAAAGCATTGCAATTCCTCTCCCTGTCCTCTCCAGCTCCTGAGGGCGCCCCGTCCATGTCCATCGAGTCGGCTGTGGCCTCACCACTTAGCTTTCCTTACTGTCCTTGCAGAAAAGCTCAGGAGTCCTTTGCATAGAACGCTTTTACCCCAGATTGCAGGGACCAGCCGGCTCACGCTTGCTCTCTCATAATACCCAGACTAGGGAGGCTGAGACAGGAGGATCTGGATTCGCTGCCAGCCTCAGCTACCTAGTGAGGCACTCCACAACTTAGTGAGACCCTGTTTCAAAATAAAGAATAAAAAAAAATAGGGCTGGGGATATAGCTCTGAGGTAGAATGCCCCTGAGTTCAATTCCCAGTACTGCAAAAAAAAAAAAAAAAAAAAAACCACTGATGTTAGACTTCCCCATAATTGTACTTTTAAATATTACCTATTCTATTTTAGGTACAAATTGTTAATTTAAAAATTGCAAGCTGGGTGTGGTGGTACATACTTGTAATCCCAGTACTTGGGAGGCTGAGACCGGAGAATCCAGGTTCACAGCCAGCCTCAGCTACTTAGTGAGGTCCTCCGTAACTTAATGAGACCCTGTTTCAAACTAAAAAATAAATTAGGGCTTGGGGTGTAGCTCAGAGGTAGAATGCCCCTGGGTTTGATCCCCAGTGCCACAATGAAACAAAAACAGAAACAAGGCTGCCTGGCCCAGGAGGACTCTGGAATTTGCCCCTTGGGAAAAGCTGTGAGAACCTGAAAATAAAAAGGAAATTCCCCTCAGGAAACTCCCCAGGAGGGTATTGGACCCACTGTTTCTTGGTTAGCGCCCCAGGTAACCTTTGCTACCACAAGAACCGAGTATCCAGGAGACACCGCAAAGGACAGGCCACCCGGAGGCCACTGCCTCTGCTCCTCTGGTGATTACTGGAGCGTGGTCTCGCCCGTCAGTCAGGACCAGGACGTGATTCACCAGCAGGAGTTCCACCCACAGTAACACACACACACACACACACACACACACACACACACACACACGAGTGTGGTGGCGCCTACTGTAATCCATTATAATTGATTGGGTAGAAACTAGGCATAGTGGCACATGCTTGTTATCCCAGTTTCCAAATAAAAAATAAAATAGTGAGACCCTGTTTACAAATAAAAAATAAAATAGGACTGGAGGAAGCCAGGTATGGTGGTGCATGCTTGTAATCCCAGCATTCGGGAGGCTGAGACTGGAGAATCCGGGTTCGCGGCCAGCCTCAGCTACCTAGTGAAGCACTCCACAACTTAGGGAGACCCTGTTTCAAAATAAAGGATAAAAAATAGTGCTGGGGGGCACACGCTTGTAATCCCAGCATTCGGGAGGCTGAGACCAGAGGATCCGGGTTCGCGGCCAGCCTCAGCTACCTAGTGAGGCACTCCACAACTTACTGAGACTCGGTTTCAAACTAAAGAATAAAAAAAAGGGCTAGGGGATATAGCTCGGAGGTAGAATGCCCCTGAGTTCAATCCCCAGTACTGCAAAAAAAAAAAAAAAAACAAGCATGCACCACCAGACCCGGCTAGTATTTTCATATTTTAAAAGGTGTCACTAGGAATCTATCAGCCTAAAGCATATCTAGATAAGACTAAAAAGAATTATTCCCAGGTAGGAGGGGTAGCACATCCCTGTAATCCCAGTACTTGGGTTCAATTCCCAGTTCCACAAAATAAAATAAAAATAAAAGGGGTTGTGGATGTAGCTCAGTGGTAGAGTCCCTGGGTTCAATCCCCAGAGACATACAGACACAGAAATAAACTGAAGCCGTGCATGGTGGCACACGCTTGTAATCCCAGTATTTGGGAGGCTGAGACAGGAGGATCGCAGATTCACCGCCAGCCTCAGCTACTTAGTGAGGCTCTCCGCAACTTAGTGAGACACTGTTTCAAAATAAAGAATAAAGTGGGGCGTGGTGGTGCACGCTTGTAATCCCAGCATTCGGGAGGCCGAGACCGGAGGGTCCGGGTTCGAGGCCAGCTTCAGCTACCTAGTGAGGCACTCCGCAACTTAGTGAGACTCAGTTTCAAAATAAAGAGTAAAAAATAGGGCTGGGAGTATAGCTCGAGGGTAGATGCCCCTGAGTTCAATCCCCAGTGGGAGGCTGAGACCGGAGGATCTGGGTTCTCAGCCAGCTTCAGCTACCTAGAGAGGCACTCGGAAACTTAGTGAGACTCGGTTTCAAAATAAAGAGTAAAAAATAGGGCTGGGGGTGTAGCTCGAAGGTAGAACACCTCTGAGTTCAATCCCCAGTACCGAAAAAAAAAAAAAAAAAAAAAGAATAAAAAATGGACTAGGGTGTAGCTCAGAGGCAGAATGCCCCTGAGTTCAATCCCCAGTGCCGAAAAAAAAAAAGTTTTCTAAAAGTCAAGGGAAGAAAAGTGACTTCTGAAATCCCTGGTGATCTGAACTCTGGTGTTAGCCCTTAGGTCCTTGTAGCCTGTCCCCAAGTCCAGTGGCCGAGCATGACCCGCAGGACCAGGTGTCCTCTCATTCACACGAGTGGGATATTCTGCCATCCTTAAAATAAACCAGGGAACTCAGCACACGAGGCAGAATCAGATCCCAGCTACTAGGTGGCCTTGTTTGTAGAGTAAATGAAAAAATCATTACATGACTTATTACACATCAGAATCTATTTATAACTGACTAGTCATGCCCACTTTGGGTTTTCCTTGGAAATGAAAAGCCCCGTAATAAAAAATAATAATAGAGAGGGATACTATATTGGAAGAACGGTAATGGAACTGTAAAAGAAAATCAAAATAAATTGTACCATTGTTGTTCTTTCAGATTCATTCAAGCTGGGCGTGGTGATGCATGCTTGTAATCCCAGTACTTGGGAGGCTGAGTAGGAGGATTGCAGGTTCAAAGCCAGCCTCGGCAACTTGGCAAGGCTCTTAGCAACCTAGCGAGACCCTGTTTCCAAATAAGAAACAAAATTGGACTGGGAGTGTAGCTCAGAGGTAGAATGCCTCTGGGTTCAATCCCCAGTAAAAAAAAAAAAAAAAATATTCACTTTCAAAAGTAAGATCCAGCCGGGCGTGGTAGCACACACCTGTAATCACAGTACCTGAGAGACTGAGACAGGAGGATTGCACATTCAAGGACAGCTTCAGCATTTAGCCAGACTCTCAGCAACCCAGAGAGACATTGTTTCAAAAAATAAAAAGAGCTAGGGATGTAGCTCAGAGGTAGAATGCCCTTGTATTCAATCCCCAGTACCACAAAAAAAAAAGAAAGAAAGAAAACAAGCTGAACATGGTGGTGCATGCTTGTAATCCCAATACTTGGGAGGCTGAGACAGGAGGATCCAGGTTCGCAGCCAGCCTCAGCTACTTAGTAAGGCCCTCTGCATCTTAGTGAGACCCTGTTTCAAAATACAGAATAAAAAATAGGGCTGGGGCTGTAGCTCAGATTCAATTCCCAGTACCACACACACAAAAAAAAAAGAAAGAAAGAAATGATTAATATTGCCAGGCATGGTGGCCCATGCTTGTAATACCAGCACTTGGGAGGCTGAGATGGGAGGAGGTCAATCCCCAGTACCATAAAAAAAAAAAAGAAATGATTTCTATCATTAGACAGCTTCATTTGTTGACTCTTCATTTATTTTTGGGATACCAACTATGTACCAGGGTAAGTACTGAGCACTAGGCTATAGAGATTGAAAACCAAAACCAAAACCAAAAAAATAGACCAACCCTATATAGAAGGAAATTCATAATTGGAAAGCCACCTTTTACTCTTTGTCCCAAAGGTCAAACCTGCTGTAAGAAAGGGGCTGTAGTTGGGTGTGGTGGTGCACGCCTGTGTTCCCAGTACTCTGGCCGCTGAGACAGGAGGATTGCAGGTTGGAGGCCAGCCTCAGCAACACATCGAGACCCTCAGCAACTTACTGAGATGCTGTTTCAAAATAAAATAGAGTTGGGGTGTGTAGCTCAGAGGTAGGAAACTCCTGGATTCAATCCCCAGTACCCCAAAAAAGAAAGTAAGAGAGGAAGGAGGGGAGAGAGGGAGGGAGGGCAAATTAGACATGGTGCTGCATGCCCATAATCCCAATATTTGGGAGGCTGAGACAGGAGGATCACAGGTTCCAAAACAGCCTCAGCAATTTAGTGAGACTCTCAGCAACCTAGAAAGACCCTGTTTCAAAAACAACAACAACAAAAAAGTGCTGGAGGTTTAGTTCAGAGGTAGAATGCCACTAGATTCAACCCCAATACCATGGAAGGAAGGAAAGAAGAAAAGAAGGGAAGAAGAGAGGAAGGGAGGGAGGGAGGAAGGGAAAGGAAGGAAGGAAGGAAGGAAGGAAGGAAGGAAGGAAGGAAGGAAGGAAGGAAGGAAGGAAGGAGGAAGGAAGGAAGGAAGGAAGACTGCAATTCCCAAAACAAACACGAACCCTCTGCAGGGCCTTAGAGCTGCTGAGCCCGGCCTGGCACTCACCCATAATCCAGGTACTCTGGAGGCTGACCCTGGAGGGTCGAAAGCTGAAGGCCAGCCTAGACAACTTAATAAGACCCTCTCTCAAAATAAAATAAAAGGACTGGGGATGTGGCCCACTTGCCTAGCACACGTGAGGCCCTGGATTTAATCTCCAGCACCACAAAACAAAACAAAACAAAAAACCTGCTGAGCGGGAGGGGCTCCTGGTCTGCCTTCATTCCCAGTCCTACCCACCCCCATTCCCGTTCTCTCTATTAACCCAGGGGTTCCACCACTGAAATAAGCAAGCATAGCGCTGTTCCCATCTTGAATTGCAACCAGAGGAATTAAAACAAGGTGAAAAGAACTTTCTGACCCAGAGTCTGAGCCCTGGAAAGCAGCTGCTGTCTTCACTGGTTTAAAGTGTTTGGAAAATGTTCATCTTGTAAATGCGAAGAGAAAAAAATTCAGGATGCAAATGTATATATACAGAATATTTCAGGTTTGGTAAAAATATGTATGGACATAGACATAGGCACATACGTGAAGAGAAAATATTGAGAGGAAGTGTTTCTGAGGTTCTCTCGAGATGGTGGATTTGAGGGGAATTTTATGTTTCCTTTATCTTTTTTTGTTTGGTTGTTTTTGCTGTTGTTGTGTGTAGTCCTGGGGATTGAACCCAGGGACATTCTACCTCTGAGCTGCACCCCCAGACCTTTTTATTTTGAAACAGGGTCTTGCTAAGTTACCACGTGCTGACCTCAAACCTGCCATCCTCCTGCCTCAGCCTCCCAAGTACTGCGATTACAGGTGTAATCCACCATGCCGGGTTCTATAAAGACATTTAGAAAAGTGCCAAGTTCCAGTCATGGAACACATTTTACCTCATTGAATTATCAATAGTAAGCTGGGCATGTTGGCACACGCTTGTAATCCCAGCATTTGGGAGGCTGAGACCGGAGGATCCGGGTTCGCAGTCAGCCTCAGCTACTTAGTGAGGCACTCCACAACTTAGTGAGACCTTGTCTCAAAATAAAGAATAATAAATAGGGCTGGGGATATAGCTTGGAGGTAGAATGCCCCTGAGTTCAATCCCCAGTACCGCAAAAAAAAAAAAAAAAAAAAAAAAGAATTATCAATAGTAATCTTGAGCCCATGTTCATTTTGCAGATGAAAGACTGAGCCCCAGAAAAGTAAAACAGAGTTCCAGGAGCCCCATAAGTTCCAGGAGCCAATAAGAACATGTGCTCAGGACAGCCAGTACACTTAAAGGTGAAGAACAGATAGAATTAGAACAGATAGAATTAGTCTTCTTAAGATGCAGATTCTAACCAGGCCTGGTGGCTCATGCCTGTAATCCTGGGTGGCTAAGACAGGAGGATTGCAGGTTTGAGGAAAGTCTCAGCAAGTAGTGAGACTCTTGTCAACCTAACAAGACCCTGTTTCAAAATAAACATAAAATAGGGCTGGGGGTGTACTTTGGAGGTAGAATGCTTCTGGGCTGAATCCCTAGTACCACACACACACATACACAAGACACAGATTCTGACTCACATTGTCATGGGAAAACATAATTCCATGGGGTTCTTGGCTTATGTGGCAGAAAAGAATTTCAGCACCTGTTGGTCAGAGACAAGACAGAGATTTATTTAGGAAAGTAAAGGATACAGGATCAAAGGAGAATGCAAACAATCTCAAAGGGGAGAGAGTGTGTGTGAGAGAGTCTCTCTGCAGCTTTTTCTCATAGCCGGGGTAGAGGTCTGGACTTCCTCTTAATCCTCAGGTTCCTGGCATCGATGGGTGGTGGCTGAGTGGTATCTGACCTTGTCCCTTCTCAGGGATCCATTGTTTACTAAGCATCCCAGGAATCTCTGGTGGGGAGAGGGGCCCTTGTTATTAAGGATGTGGGCTTATTGAGCCTTCTGCCTCAGATAGAGCACACCCTGTAGGGTACAGTTAGAAATTGTGAATTTTCAGCTGGGCGTGGTGGCACACGCTTGTAATCCCAGCATTCCGGAGGCTGAGACCGGAGGATCCGGGTTTGAGGCCAGCCTCAGCTGCCTAGTGAGGCACTCCGCAACTTAGCGAGACCCGGTTTCAAAATAAAGAATAAAAAATAGGGCTGGGGGTGAAGCTCGGAGGTAGAATGCCCCTGAGTTCAATCCCCAGTACCGCAAAAAACAAAAAAAGAAATTGTGAATTTTCTAAATATTAGGTAGAAAGGAGGGAAAAATGTATTTTCCTTTCTTTCCCAGTTCATCTCCTTTCTTTCTTGTTTTTTTTTTTTTTTTTTTTTTTTTTTTTTTTTTTT
>PVLC010028757.1:0-20765 GCA_004027655.1 Graphiurus murinus
ACACATGACCATTTTCTAAATGTGATTTTTAACAGCTTTATTAAAGTTTAATTTAAATATCATAAAGATATATAATCCATTGATTTTTCATATATTCAGAGTTGTACAGCTATTATCACAATCTAGTCTTAAAATAGTCCTATCTCAAAAGTTCCCTCATGCCCATTAGTACTCAATCTCCTTCCTATCTCAGCCCTAAGTAGCCACTGACCTTTCTAGATTTGTGAGGTTTTCTTTCTTTTCTGCTATAGATTTTCCTTTTTTGAACATTTCATATATATGGAATCATACAATATATAGTCTTTTATTCCTGGTTTATTCTTAGCATCATATTTTTGAGGTACATCTATGTCTATAGCATTCATCTATAGTCTTTTCCTAAACACTTATCCATAGCATGCAGTACTAGCCAATGGACAAGTGGATTGTTTCCAGTTGGGGCTATTATAAATAACATTGCTGTGAACATTCCTGCACAAGTCTTTGTTAGGACATGTGGTTCCAGTTTTCTTGGAAAGCTACCTAAGAGTAAAATTTCTGAGTCATTTTAAGTCTATGTCTAACTTTTATTTTATTATTATTGGTGCATTGTAATCATACATCTTTGTTAGGTACAAGCTGGTAAAGGCATACATATACACATCTCTCATTTAACCCTTCCCCAATTACTGCCCCACTTCCTCCCCCTCCCTTCTTTTCAAGTTCAGTTTAGTGATTAACTGTGATGTGTTTGTGAAAGTACATCATGTGCATTAGGGTGTTCCTCTCCCATCACCTTCAGTTAAGTCACCTCCTTTGCTCATCTAAGGTTTCTCCTTGTTCGTCTAGAGTCCCTCTTATGTTCCACTTTCTCCCTAGACTCCATATATTAGGGAGAGCGTACGATTTTTTTACTTTTTGTGACTAACTAATCTCACGTAGCATAATGTTTTCCAGTGCCATACATTTCCCTGCAGATTACATGATTTTGTTCTTTATGGCTGAGTAAAATTCCATTGTGTACATATCCCATAGTTTTGTAATCCATTCAAAATCTGTTGATGGACATCTTGGCTGGTTCCATAGTTTGGCAATTGTGAATTGTGCAGCTCTAAACATAGATACACATGCATTGGTCTGATAGTTTGGTTTCCATGCTTTTGGGTAGATACCCAGAAGTGGTATTGTTGGATCATATGGTAGGTTCATTCCCATTTTTTTGAGAATCCTCCATATTGTTTTCCAAAGTGGTTGCCCTAATCTGCAATCCTACCAACAATGTATTAGGGTTCCCACTTCTCCACACCCTAGCCAGCATTTGTTGTTGTTTGTGTTTTTGATGATTGCCATTCTAATTGGGGTTGGGTGAAGTCTCAAGGTAGTTTTGATTTGCATCTCTCTGATTGCTAATGATGTTGAACATTTCCTCATATATTTATTGGCCATTTGTATTTCTTCTTTTGTGAAGCATCTATTTAGATCATTTGCCCATTTTTTTTATTGAGTTATTTGTTTTTTTAGCTGTAACTGTTAAAGGAACTACCAAATTTGTTTTCTAGGGTGTTTGTTACCTTCCCACCAGCAATGTGTTGTGGTTCTAGTTTATCCTTGCCACATAAGGGTTCCAATTGCTTCACATCTTTGCCAACTTTCTTCCCCCAATACAGACATGTTAGGCAAGCATTCTACTACTGAGCTATTCCCCCAACCCTTTTAAAATTTTTTTATTTTGAGACAGTCTCACTAGTTTGCCTAGGCTGGCCTTGAATGTGTGATCCTCCTGCTTCAGCCTCCCAAGTAGCTGGAATTACAGGTGTGTGCTACCATGCCTGGCTACATCCTTGCCAACTCTTGATATTAACTATCTTTTTAATTATAGTCATTCTAGTGGGTATAAAGTGATGTCTCATTGTGGTTTTAAATTTATATTTCCTAATAGTGAGCATTTTAGTCATCCATAAAATCTTCTCTATTTAAATATCTCTTGTACCTATTAAGATGATCATATTTTTTCTCTTTAAATTTATGAATTAAGTAATTATGTTAATAAATATTTAAGTGTTGAACCATCCTTGCATTTTTGGATTAAACCCAACTTGGTTTAATATATTACTGTATTTAATTTGCCACCATTTATATAGGAGATTTGACTGTAGCTTTCGACCTTTTGTAATGCCCTTCTCTTTTTTGATGTTAGAATTCTGCTGACTTTATTTATTTAGGTAATGGGGATTGAATCCAGGGGCATTCTACCTCTGAGCTACACCTCCATCCCTATTTTTATCCTTTATTTTGAAACAGGGTCTTACTAAGTTGCAGAGGGCTTTATGCATATGAATCATTTAAATAGTAGATATTATCTATTAATAGTTTGAAATTTCCCTTTAAAATTTTTTGCTCCTGTTACCCTTTGAGGAGTGTTTCTATTATACTTTCAATTTATACTAGGTTATTTAAGTTAAATTATACTAGGTTATTTAAGTTTTTTATATCTTCGTGAATAATTTTGAAAATATTGCATATCATATTCACGTATAATTTTCAGATTCTCCTGTGTGTCTTGGTTATGGCTCCTGATTCTTCATATTTCTTTAAAAGGCAATATGATATAGTATTATCAGTATAGCTTAGTAGTCACCAAGCTAACTCAAGATTCTAGCTCTGCACACCAGTTTCTAGTTCTGTGCATTAGGGATCATGTCACTCATTTGTCAAACATTTTTTGAGGACCTACTTTGTACCAGATACTTTTCTTGGTATTGTAAATACAACAGTGAAAAAAACCACAAATATGTTTTTCCTTCATAGGTTTTAACATTCTAGTGGTACAAATATTAAACAAGATAAAAAATAAAATATCTAGCATGTTAAAAAAAAGGCTGAGAGCCGGGCGTGGTGGCGCACGCTTGTAATCCCAGCATTCGGGAGGCTGAGACCTGAGGATCCGGGTTCTCGGCCAGCCTCAGCTACCTAGTGAGGCACTCGGCAACTTAGTGAGACTCGGTTTCAAAATAAAGAATAAAAAAATAGGGCTGGGGGTATAGCTGGGAGGTAGAATGCCCCCTGAGTTCAATTCCCAGTACCGCAAAAAAAAAAAAAAAAAAAAAAAAAAAAAAAAAAAAAAAAAAAAAAAAAAAAAAAAAAAAAAAAAAAAAAAAAAAAAAAAAAAAAAAAAAAAAAAAAAAAAGGCTGAGGACAAAATAAAAACAGGAAAGAAGATGGGAGGTATTTATGATAATAGTATCTTTATTATCTGAGTGACATGAGAATTAAATGTAAATTTCTTAAAACAATGCCTGGCACTTAGTGCTTAATTTTAGCTCTTATAATAACACTAATAATTTTTAAATCAATTTGCTAGTAGTTAGGACAGTTTGTTTGGCTTTTCAAGAACCAGCTCATGTCTAAGATTATTTGGCTTACTTTTTCATTAATTTATACTTTAATCTTTCTGAATCCCTTCTTTCTGTTTTCTTTTGGTTTATTTTTTAACTTCCATAGTTGAATGCCTATCTATTTTCAGTCTTCTAATTTTCTAATAAGTGAGTTTAAGACTTTATTTTCCCATGAGACCTTGTTTATTTCTTTTGCCATCCAGTCTTCTAATTGTGATCCATCTCTTACTACACTATAATTTTAGTTTTCATCATCATCTTTAATTCAAGAATCATTTAGAAATGTGTTTAGAATTTTTTTTTCCCAGTGATTGGGATGTGTTTGCTGCTCATATAAATGTGCCTTAGATTTTGGTAGCCTTTTGGTTTTTCTATCTGATTTTCTTCACTGTTGTACATGATTGTATTTTAAAGACTTTCAGTCTTTTTGTTATTGAATATATGATCACTTTCTGCAAAAGTTGCATTGAGATTTTGAAAAGTGTGATAACTGGTTCAAATATTTCTGTATGTGTGCCTATTAAATCAAATGTGATTCTTTGTGATTCAAATATTCCATATTATTAACTTATGTGTGCTTGCTGCTTCCATTGATCTTTGAGAATTATTAAAATTATCCACCAAGACAGGACTGTGACACATTCTTTTTGTACTTTTAGTGGGTTTTTTAAATTTTTATTTTATAGAAATATAATTTATATAAAATAAAATGTACACTTTGTGTGTGTATATGTCCTACTGAGGATTGAACCCAGGGTATTCTACTCCAAGCTACATTCCTAGCCCTTTTTATTTTTTTGTTTTAACATTCTAGTGGTACAATATTAAACAAGATAAAAAATAAAATATCTAGCATGTTAAAAAAAGGCTGAGGACAAAATAAAAACAGGAAAGAAGATGAGAGGTATTTATGATAATAGTATCTTTTTTATCTGAGTGACATGAGAATTAAATGTAAATTTCTTAAAACAATGCCTGGCACTTAGCGCTTAATTTTAGCTCTTATAATAACACTAATAATTTTTAAATCAATTTGCTAGTAGTTAGGACAGTTTGTTTTGAAGTATGGTCTTGCTAGGTTGCTGAGGGTCTCACTATATTGCTGAGACTGGCCTTGAACCTGAAATTCTCCTGTCTCAGCCTCCAAGCACTTGGGATTACAGGTGTGTGCCATCACACTTGACAAAATGCACACATTTTAAATGTAAAGTTTAATGAGTTTTGATAGCTTCATACACTCATGTAATTACTACCTCAGTGGAGATATAGAACATTTTTATTACCCAAGAAAGTTCCTCTGTATGCCTTTCATCAATGCCCTGCCCGGGACCCAGAAACCATTGATGATTTCTATCACAACTCAGTTTTGCTTGTCAAGCATTTCATATAAATTGAAGTGTACAGTATATACTCTTTTGTGTCTGTCTTCTTCTGTTCCACTTAATGATTTTGAGACTTTATGCATGTTGTTGTATTGGTAGTTTATTCATTTTTATTGCTGAAGACTATACCTAGTTCATTGCTTTTTTGCCTACTTAATGCATAAAGTTTTTAAATTGTTTTGTCTTATTTGGAAAAGGCTACTTTAGATTCTGTTCATATCTTCCTGTTGGCAAAAGACATCTGGTCTGTAGTTACATGGGGAAAATATATCCGAGCACCCAGAGTTTTATGCCTGCTTATTAGTTGTCTACACTGATAACAAGTGAGAGAATGAGAGAGAAGACAGATGGTTTGTGGAGCTTTGCTGACTTCCTAAATGGCTCCTTGGCACAGTTATCCTGGTTCTGCCTCCCCGAGGGCTGGGATGACAATGCTAGTAGAAATGCCCCTGATAATTAAGAACACTCTGAAAAAGCGGAGACCAGACATCCCTCGCCCCCGCTGCGTGATGCATCAATGTGGCCAGTCTTCGTCGAATCTAATTCACAGGATTTGCCCTTGTGATAGACATACAGCCATAGAGTGACTTGCACTTTAATGAAGCAATATTTAAAGATTTTAAGTACTGTTAAAGAATCAAGTACAGCAGTTGCTTAAAGGGACATATTAAGTAGCAAATTTGTAATCATTAGGAGATACAATACTCAGTTCGTTAATTATAGTTTAGCCTTTCCTCATTCTTATGTTTATCTTTGACTTCTTTTTGTTGTTTTTTCCTTTCTTTAAGAGTAAGCAGAGGAAAAAAGAAGAAATGAAACCGTTTGTTTATAGTAGTTATTATAAAAGGTTTGTGTGTGTGTGTGTGTGTGTGTGTGTGTGTGTGTGTGTGTGTGTTGTAAGTGGGAGAGTTTGAAGCTGTTTTCTAAGATAAACACATAGCTTTCCTGTGGGAGGCACTCTGTAGCTGTGTGACTTTAGGCAAGTCACTTACTATATTTCAACCTTAGTTTTTTTGTTAACAAAAGGAGTCTAATGCCTACATACCCATCTCAGGATTCTTAACCCAATTTATATCAACAACAGTTTATGCAAAAGTATTTTGTAAATTTTAAAGTTTTGTTGAAATACATACATATATTTTATTTTTATATTTAGAACTGCCTACCTTTTCTTTTTTCTTTAAAAAAAGATATCTGATCTATAGCTATAGAAATAAAATGGATGTTTTCCTGCACATCATATGTGATATTTTAAAAAGTCAGTCATTGCCCAATGTAATGGCGCACACCTGTAACCCCAGTATTTGGGAAACTGAGACAAGAGAATGACAGGATTGAGGCCAGCCTCAGCAATTTAGCAAGGCCCTCAGCAAGTTAGTGGGACTCTATTTCAAAATTTAAAAAAATAAAATAAAATAGGGCCAGGGGTGTAGCTTAGGTGTAGAATGCCCCTAGGTTCACTCCCTAGCAAAACACACATACACACACACACACATACACACACACACATACACACACACACAGCCAGCTATTGCAAAAAAAAAATCTAATCTTTAAAAAGTGTGCTCCCTTAAAATTAAAAGACCAGTACTACTTTGATAAGGCTGTTTAAAGGAACTCTATTGTGAACCCCTTTATGAAGCAAGGAACACAGAGTTGGGGAAGTCACGAATACCTGGAGCCTACTTCTATCCTGTGACTAATTGGCTCTTTGATTCAGTCTTGTAGGAGCTCTCTCTCTCTTTGCCTTGGTTTTCTCATTTAGAAAATGTGTGAAATAATTTTTATTCTGTCATAGGAGGGCTGTGATGTTATTATTATTATTATTTTATGAAAATGATTTATGACCATTTAGTTTTTCTGTGAATTCAGGTTTCTACATATTGGGCTTGCTTTAAATTACATGTACTTAAGGCATATATTCAATTCTATTTTGGGTAAAGGACTGAGATATTGTTGTCTTCCACTATAACTACACAATCTTGCAAAATCATTTCTTACCAATTTCACAGGAATAAAGAATAGTACATTTAGTTATACAGTTAATGCCATCGTTCCATTAGCTGCTAAATGATAGAAATTAGACTACAGTGACATCAATTGTTGAGGCCTGTACATTATTCATTTAACATCTGCTGTTGGTTCTTTTTTTCCCTGTGGGGGAATAAATTACAACACATCACATTTTTCATGCTTTGTGTTTAAGCATTTAAAAGTCATTTATTGTATTATTAATATTATTTTATTTCTGCTTGTTTGGCAGCACCTGAAGTCATCAATGCCCACGACTATAGCCAGCAGTGTGACATTTGGAGCATAGGTGTCATAATGTATATTTTGTAAGTAGCCTGCTAAATGTACAGTGTAAAATGAATGGATAGTCTCTAACAGTAGAATGACATAGATTTTAAATTAAAGCTAAGCAGTATATTTTTTTAAAAAGTTATTTAAAAACCAATTGGGAAGCCATTCTAAAAGCTCTCTTATTAGTTATCAGGTTCATCCCTTAGGTATTTTTTTAATACTGTAAATTTATAACTTTCAGCTTTGCTCTCCATTGATCTATAAACACAATACACAGTATGGTCTGAGCAATATGAAGAACTGTCCTTAACACTTTCCCAGTCACTTTCTACAAACAGAAAGCTTCTGTGAGGTTCGCTGAGGATCTACACTTCTTAGTTCTTGTAACACTACTGAAACCCTCCATGATTCTTGTTCGTTCTTTCTTGAGAGTTATTTCTCAAGATTCAGTCAATCCCCAAGTCCTGTGTCTTTTTCCTTTGAGGAGTCCTTATATATTCTTTGATTTCTCTGCACCTGTACCATTCCTCTTTATAACCCCTTTTCTAGGGTATGACAAGGTCTTTATGACTGCTCCCCCTGCTCTTGGTCACCCTCCCCAGGTCATCTTTTACACAGCTGTCAGGGTTGTCTTTCTAAATCATAAATCTGATCATACTACTATCTTGATTTAAAAACCTCTGATACTCCTTGCTATAAAAAATATCAGAGAATCCTGGCAGGGCCTGTCTTAGCAAGTCTTTCATGACCTGGCTCCAGCAAGCCTTTCCAATCTTGGGCTGGATGTGTGTTTTCCACCTATTTCCTGCCCTATTCTGTGGTAATTCTAGGCCTCTCTTATTGCTCAAACATACCCCACATTGCATGCCCTTGGTGGTGGTGGGGCTATGTGTGTGCATGTGTACACTTTTTTCCAGCTCACACAGTAAAGCCATCTATTTCCCTAACTCCTACCCTACCCCAGCAGAGTTACTGTACTACATTTACTATGTATCTGCCGTCCTGCATTCCACAGAGGATTTAAGACGTCATACAAAAATGCATGAAAAAAGTAATATTGAAATAAAAAACAATAAAACATCCAGAAAGTATGTGTATGTATTAATTTGATACTTAATTATTTACTTTGATGTATGAACAATAATGACAATAACAAAACTATATATATATTATAAATTATATATATATATATATATATATATATATAATATCTGTTTTCCTTGCTCTAAATTCCATGAAAGACAGATATCTTAAATTATTTATCTTTGTCTCCCTGGTGTCTGATACAATAGCAGGCACAGATTCACTGCTCAATATATTTGTTAAATTGAATTAAGTGAATTGTCTAAGAGGTGTTCTGAGAAGCTAGTGACCATTGTTCTGCCTCTTGGTGAATATGAACATTTTTATGTTGATGCAACATTGGTTTTATGGTCATATTGAAGATTTTACTGTGTACTACCTCTTCCAGATCATTTCTAAATATTGACATCACAGTAGTTACATTTTCATAGCTCTGTGAAATGGAATGCACAGACAGTAGAAATTGGATGATGTGATTGTTGCTATAACTCAGCTGGTCAACACACATCATTGCTTAGATAGCATAAAGTATACATGTATTCACAAAGTTTTTGATCATTGTTTTGTGTTGATTAGAATCCTAGGGCAAAAATTCTGAGCCTCAGTCTTTAATTAAAATGTAGCTATTTTAAATTAGCCTTTTATACTCTTAAGACTTTCTAGGCCAGTCACATATAACATGTATAATCAAATAGTACACAATTCAGCCGGGCGTGGTGGCGCACGCTTGGAATCCCAGCATTCGGGAGGCTGAGACCGGAGGATCCGGGTTCGCGGCCAGCCTCAGCAACTTAGTGAGACTCGGTTTCAAAATAAAGAATAAAAAAATAGGGCTGGGGGTATAGCTCGGAGGTAGAATGCCCCTGAGTTCAATCCCCAGTACCGCAAAAAAAAAAAAAAAAAAAAAAAAAATAGTACACAATTCATCAGTTCATGTGGTGTTGGCTGTTTTTTTCCCCCTGTGCTGGGGATTGAACCCAGGGCCTCTTGCATACTAGGCAAGTGCTCTACCACTGAGATACATCCCCAGAATGTTTGTTGCCTTCTTAGTTTGGATTTGGTGTTAAGGAAAGTGCATGTATTTCCTATCTTTAAAATCTTTCTCTTTCTTGAAGATATCATTTTAATTCTTCTGTTCCAGATGTGGCTGCATATCATCACAATACCGTCTTCTTTTCTTTCCAGTAGATACTTAGCTAAGCAATGCCTATTCATTAATCAGTCTGAGCTCAGTGGTGTTGTAGATAATTCCTTCACCAAGAGCATAAACACATTACCTTCTCTAGGGGGGCTATTTTCTTATTTATCAGTTACCTCGATTCATTTCTACTTAATTGGACAATGATAATATACTTTCTCAAGGTGAAATTAACATAAATAAATACTCCTTATAGTTATTATCCTCTGCCATTTTGATCCCTATGAATGCAAAAGAAAAGAATAGGAGAATTTTAAGAGACATTTTTCATGTCTTAGATTCTCTTTTCTGGATGTGCAAGAAAATTGCTGTCATAAAATTCCATATTCTGCTGATTGACCAACCATTAGATACATTTTGCGTAAATAAAATTGCAAAGGAAAAAAGTGGAATTTTAAAAATGTAGCCCTTAAGCTATAGTTGCATGCTCATCAGGCTATGCCAGGGCAGCTAAGAAATTGGTAGATGTGCATATCACTGGTTGATAACAGGCTCAATGAGCTGAGCTTTTGCTGGCCTGAACTTGTTATAATACACAGTAATTGTCCAGAAGGCCATTTTTCTGGCTGTTTTTTTTTTTCCCTATAGCTTTTTAGATTGCATTTTACAGCTAAACAACAGCAAGGCAAGTAAGATGAGAGAGAGGAGGGTCAGAATGAACTGGAGAAATAAAAAGTATTAAAATAAGAGTTTGCATAACAATTGAATAATACTGATCACTTAACAAGAATCTATTGGTAAATAAAGAACTCTATTGTCTAGCCTAGTTTTATAAACTACTAGAATGAAAGTAAGTTTATTCCCTGGGAAAATCATCATCATAAAAGTATTTATCAAACTTTGACTTATTCAGAAAGTGTTCATGAATTAGATTTTTAGATAACTTGAAAAATATAAAAATGAATATAGAAATATATAAGAAATATAAAAATGTAACTGTTCAAAAACTTGGAGATGATTATGTTAAGAATAGACTACAATTTAGAAATGTAATGAATTATGCCACTCTATTCTTTTAATGGTAAGGTGGGAAAATATCCTGAGAATTGAGGAATACATGTACAGAGTTGGCTACAACTTCTGTCTGACTGTCATTGGGCTCATCTGGTTATTTACTTGGTGCCTGCAGGTGTTAGGGTTGACAATAATAATGATGACTAACATTTGTTGAGAATGTACTCTGAAGAATTGAGCTCACGTTTTTTCAACAAATTTATTTTTTTAGTTTTGGCCTACATCAGATATTGAAGCATTAGTTTCATAGACTTGCTATATTCTATTTAAAAGATGCTAAAGAAACATAGTTCCTGTATTCTAGAAGGTGCAGACAGGCCCATGTTTACTTTATACACATTGCTCTTGGTTTTACTGGTGTTGGTTGGTAGATGTCCTCAGCTTTTACTCTTTAAGACCAAAGGGTCAGATCAGCATCTGATTTTCCACATCTAGACCTTCATTTTGTATACCATTGTTTACAGTTGTGGCCATGTTAATAGCTTTTTGGCTTTGGCTCAGAGTCTATAGAAATGCTCTGGGTTATTCTTGGTTTATTATTATTATTATGACCATCATTTTGTATAGTATTTTACCATGAATAAAAGTCTTACGTGATCATTAGACTCTGAAAACTCTCATTAGACCCTGATAACTCATGGTATGTTTCCATAAGTCCAGTTTGCATATGCATTTTAAGCCGTTGCTACCTTGATCACACAAGTATTTCTCCTCTATTAGCTGCCATTGTTATTGTGCACTTATACTCGAACACTTCCTGTATTTTAACTCTACTTAAGCTTAGTGTTTACCCATCTGGAAGAGCTTTGAGTTATTTGCAAATCTAGAGGTTTTGGTGTGTACTTACACATTTTTCTTAATATTGAGGTAGGAGCCTAGCACTGAACTTGGAAAAACCCCATTGCTTCCATTCTTAGATCCAGAGACATCCCTTCCCCTCTTTTCCTTTACTTAAATAAGAGGCACCACTACTTCCAAATCCTGCACTGAGGATTGAACCCAGAGGCATTCTTCCTCCACGCTACACTCCTGGTCCTTTTTATTTTTATTTTTGTTTTGAAACAAAGTCTTGCTGGCTGGTCTCAAACCTATGATCCTCCTGTCTCGGCTTTCCAAGTATTGGGATTACAACATGTGCCACCATGCCTGGCTAAAACTTAATTTTTAATAGCCTTATTTTGATTACTTTTTGATCATTTAGACAAAATGATTGCCTTTGTTTAGATTATGTGGAGAACCACCCTTTTTGGCAAACAAAGAAGAAAAGCTTTTTGAGTTAATAAGGAAGGGAGAACTTCATTTTGAAGATCCAGTCTGGGATTCCATAAGTGATTCTGGTAAGTATAGATGTGTTGTAAAGCAAATATAATTAATATAAGAAAGTTGGCCACTAATAAAACTGTTTTAAATCTGTTAAAATTTACATGGGAAATAAATGCCACTTACTTGTAGAAGTAGTGAGATCTTCACTGTGATTGTTCAGTCAAACTTTAAAAAAAACCCCAACAAACAAAAACAGAAAAATACATGGTAATAATTGAAGAGGAAATTTGCTGATCCTCTGGCTGTTTTTCACTATAAACCATTCAGCTAGGTAATCCATGCACTAAAACTTCACTGCAGCCTTTAATTATTTATTAGGCATTTATGCTGATGATACTTGGCATCCTTCTTTCATGTTATACAGAATTAATCCTAAATAAATTAGAAAATATATGACATTAATTGTAGTTAAGAGAAATAAGATTTTCAGGACTTTCCCCTTATTTGCAGCTAAAAGTGTTTTGAAACAACTAATGAAAGTAGATCCTGCTTACAGAATCACAGCTAAGGAACTACTAGATAACCAGTGGTTAACAGTAAGTTACAGTAATACTTTTTTTCTCTGTTTCTGACATGCTACCATTGCTCATGTCTTCTCATTTGGCTTTGTAGATTTGTAGATAGTCTTCTCAAAACAGTCAATTAGTTTCATCTTCTAACAAGTTTAAAATGATTATTGAGTCTTGACACATTTCTGAAATGGGCATTTTTAAACCCTCACAACTGTTACCACAGTTGTTCATATATTTATAGAAGTTTAAGTGAACTTTGCTTTGTTCTTTGTCATAAAGGTATCATGTCCAGTAGAACAGAGCTGAGAAATGAGCCGTATTAAAGCTGGGGAATATTGAAGCAGTCTGTATAGTTCAGTGGTATAAGGCCCTGGAATCATTCAGCTCTCTTTCAACTCTTTGGATACAGAAAATCTTTGCAAACTCAGAAAAGCCAGACTGTAGCTGTTATCTGATCTCTAGGTCTCCAAACTGTGTCTGTTAACTGATTCTAAATCTTTTTTTTTTTTTTTTTTTGGTGGCAGTAGGGATTGAACCCAGGGGCATTCTACCTCTAAGCTACACCTCCAGATCTTTTCATTTTTTATTTTAAAATAGGGTCTTGCTTGGTTGCTGAGAGTCTCACTGTGTTGCTGAGGCTGTCCTCGAATATGCAATTCTCCTGTCTCAGCCTCCCAAGAAGTACTGGAATTACAGGTGTGCACTACTATGCCCAGCTTGGTTTTAAATAATAAGTAGTTACTTATTTACACACTGTTTTCCACCATTAGACTACACACCTTGAACACAGAATCTGTGTCTTACTGACCCCTGAATCCCTGCTCCCAGATTATTACCTGGTCAAAGTAGGAGCTTTGGAAAAGGCTGCTTACCTCTCAATATTTATTCTCCTTTTCTTCTAAGGTAATAAGGATTCTGACTTTTAGCTGGAAAATTGCTATCCAGCCCAAAGACTTTATTACTCAATTTCCTTTGTTAATCATCATGATAGTCAATGAGATATAAATGGAAGTGGGTTTGGTTTCCTCTTAAATGGAGAAGGTATAGCATTCCTCATGCCCTTCCTCTTTCCTGGCTATTGAAATGCAGATATAATGGCTGGAGTTTGAGTAGCCATTTTATTTTTATTTTTTATTGGTGCATATCAATTATATGGAATGACGGGTTTCGTTGTTTGATCAAATTTATTCCCCATTGCCCTCCATTACTCATCCTCTCCCTGTACCCTAATAGTCACACTTTTGTTTCATGAAGTCCTCCCCCCGCTTTCCCCTCTTATCTTCCACATATAAAGGAAAACATACAGTGTTCTTCTCTCTGAGTCTGACTTATATTGCTTAAAATTATGGTCTCTAGTTCCATCCATTTTCTTGCAAATGACATTAATTTCATTCTTCTTTGTTGCTGAATAAAATTCCATTGTGTAAATATACTATATTTTCTTTATCCATTAATCTGTTGACAGACACCTAGATTGATTTTATAACATAGCTATTATGAATTGTGCTGCAATAAACATGGGTATTCATGTATTGCTAAAGCACTTTAATTCTTTTGGATAAATACCAAGGACTGGTATAGCTGGATGGATCATGTGGTAGTTGTATTTTTAGCTTTTTGAGGGAGTCAGTGCCAGCCTTTGACTGCCCACCTCCAAACTGTTCAACATGAGCAGGAAATGAACTTCTGTCATTTTTAAGACACTGTAAAATATACATCAGTACTTAATTCCAGTTGACATGATATTCAGCAAATAATTGCTAAATGAGAGAATGATTCTACAAATGAATAGGCCTGTGGATATTTTAAGAATCTGAGAATTGAGATTGGTGATTGCTAGAGACACATGGGAATATTACTAAGCAATATTAATCTACGAAAAAAAATGTAGACCTACTATTTGCTAGACACCATATTAGTTACTGGGAAACATGATATAATTACATTTGAAATGTAAATTAGCATATGAATATATTCTTGAAATATCACTGGCTATTGAGTGGACATTGGCTTAGAGGAAATTGGGCAGATACTGATATAGTAGTATTCTAAGATGCTAATAGCTTGGATAGGGTGGTAGCAATAGAGATGAAGAGAAACATACATGAGATAAATATTTTAGAAGTGAAAATGACAGAATTTGGTGATTGATTTGATGAGCAATGATGGTAAGGAAAAAATAAAGAATGACGTTTAGATTTTGCTCTAACAACTGATTGGATAGTGGTGCCATTTACTAAAATGAAGAAGACTGTAGGAGAACCACTCTCCCTCACCCCTAGGCAAGGTGGATAATCAAGAGCTCTGTATTAGATATAGTAAGTTTGAAATGGCTTGTGACATCCACATGGAGATAGCAAATAGATAATCAAGTATTTGAGTTGGGATTTGAAGAATTCTGAGCTAGAGATAGAAATTTGAGAAGCATGAATGTGTAGATGCCTTGTAAGGCCATTAGGATGAAGAGATAAATTGGGAAGGAAATAGATAGAAGCTCCAATCACTACATGTAAAGAGGCCTAGATAAGTTTAGAAACCATAAATACATAATGGTTTTACTATTTTGAATTCTCTAATTTTCCTTTGGCAATTTTTAATCATTTCTTTGAATAACATTTTTTTAAGGGTTAAAAAATAGTCTTCACTCAAGAATGTATTATATCTGCCCTCTGTGAATATATTGATCTCTCATAGGATTCTGTGCAGTAATTATTTCTGGCCTAAAGTAATTGTGCAAATGAGTTAGCAGCTAGATAGATCACTGCAAAAATGTACTGAGTAGATTTGGTAGTACAGGAAAATAAAAAAATTGTAAAACAGATGGTGTGCCTTAGAAATTTATCTCTTTTCAGCATCACACAACATTCGGGTTTGGCCATTTAATTATTTGTTTTCTAATTAGTGCAACTTTATTTCTGGCTTTGGTCATTTTTCCAGAAGTCTCCATTTTTGATCCTCTGTAACATTTGTCTTTATGAAGTCGTTGCCAAATGGATAGAAAAGTGACAGATATTGTGTACTATATTGGACTATCCTAAGGAGTTCAGTGTTTGAAATTTAGAATACTGGCATTTTACAAACTTCTGAAAGGCAAAACTCTTTTCTTCTTAACTACTTGAAGTCTTATTTCTAAAACTCATATCCTCTGTTTGAAATAATCTAAAGAAAGCATGGTGGTTCTCTCGGTGTCTTGCTGCTACATAACCAGACCCAATCTTTTGCAATATTTGTCACCTAAGAACATGTTTTTTCAAAGACTTTATTGGACAAAAAGCATCAGTGGTTTAGCCCATGTATTGTTCATTTTGAAACATGATCCATATTCTAAAAGTATTAAGAAAAATAATTATTTCTCTATGTACTCGTAAGTGAATGGAATTTCAAATACACACATGTTGTCATCCTGATTTCAAAAATTAAATGTTAGATATAAGGAAAAACAGCCAAGAAACTACTCTCCCGCAGAGGAAGAGTTTGCTGATGACGCTCACTGACTTTACTGTCTTGTCTTTGTTTCTTCCTATTTTTTCTTTCTCCTTACTATTAACAGCAATTCAGGAGATAATTTTTTCTTATTAGCTAATTGCAGTAGCCTTTTGGTATTTCTTCAGGTTCCCTGGTGACAGGTAACACCAAGAATTTATATTTTTAAACAAGTTTCCTAGGAATTTCTTGTGCCCACTGATATTTAACACCACTGATATAAATTAAGAACATTATTTTTTTCTATGACTTGTCAAGAGATAGTTCCCAGGTTTGAACTTAATTCATGTTATTCATACATTAAGTAAGTCACTCACATTTGATCTCTGCCATAAAGAACTTACTATCTAGTAAGGAAAAAAACAAAACAAAACAAAACTATGTATATGATACAATGCAAGGAAGAAAATGATAATGGTGTAACAAATTGCCAACTAACCAGAGTCACACTGGCAAGGGAATGAATTCAGGAGGATCAGTGTGACTGACTGGCAGATAGATGCCTGAAGGAAGGGCATGGGACATGAGACTAGGAAAGGAGACTAGGAAATTAGGAGGGGGCCTTAATCCTTAATCCCAGGTTAAAGAACTTTAACTTCATTTAATAGTTAAGAACAATTATATGCTCTTTGAAATGAGAGAAATTAGTGTTATAGTGCATCAGTCTTGCAAAGTGGCTTATTTTAAAGAAGACAATCCATTAAAATGTCTATATTGATTTTAACAAGTGTCTTTTGGTTTTAATCCATCAGGTGATAACAGGGCACAAAATAATTAAAACATGATCCCTTCCTTTTAATAATTTACCAAAAGCTACAGCCTTCATTCTGCTTCATAGTCACACTTTGCAAAGGCACTTGTAATCACAGTGCAGGGGCCAAATTCTAGGACAGTCTTTCTTCCCTCGTTCATTAATTTACAAATTGTTATTCAGGTTTTGGTCATTAGTTTTTGACCTTTAGCCTTGAAATATGCACCTAAATAAAAGGATGGAAATTTTCTGATGTCTAACTAGTTGTAGGCTGTTATTTTCTCCTTCTGTATATTTTCATCCTAAATGTGTTTAGACTCTTACCTTTATTTTACTATATATTGTTATTATTGAATTCTGAATTATCTCATATATGTAAGAATGTGCTGTTGAGTCCTTGTTTAATGAAAAAAAATTGGGGGTACTAGGGATTTAACTCAGGGGTGTTCTACTTCTGAGCTATGCCCCCAGCCCTATTTTATTTTTATTTTGAAACAGGGTCTCACTAAATTGCTGAAACTGGCCTTGAACCTGTGATCCATCTATCTCAGCTTCCCAAGTACTGAGATTATAGGTGTACCACTATGCCCAGCTAATGCAGCTTTTTATAGAAATTCTGTTAGTTAGGTCTGGTGGTGCATGACTGTAATCCCAGTACTTGGGAGGCTGAGACAGGAGAATCGCAGGTTTGCAGACAACCTCAGCAACTTATTGAGGCCCTCCACAATTTAGTAGACCCTGTTTCAAAATACAAAATAAAATAGGGTTAGAATAAGGTAGAATGTCCTTGGGTTCTGGGTTCAATCCCCAGTACCAAACACACAAACAGAAATTATGTAGAAAGAAGCTCATGAGTCAGTACGCCTGAGGATTTATTCAATATTCAGTTATTGATGTATGATAAAAATGTAACAGATACTTATTAATTAACTACTATGTGTTGTGGGGGGGCAAGGGTCAGTCTGACACAATCCCTGTGCACAGTTGCCCACAGCTTAGTAAAGGGCTTAAACAAAACCCCAGAGGACAATAAATCCACAAGAATGTATATGTAGTAGTTTTACTGCCAAATTTCCAAGAAGAAAGCCATTATTCTCTCTAAGTGGTTATAAAAAGTGCTTAAAAGTGGAGGTAATATGCGATCTGATTATAAAAGAATGTTTAGTAGAAATTGGTGTTGGAGTTAGGGTAAGAAGGAGGGAAATTCTATATAGAAATAACTTCACAAACGTTTATATAGAGATGGAAAAATATGATTTGCCGTAATCATGGATCAGAAAACTTAATGTCCTAAGTTAAATTTTCCCATATTGATATACATACTCAAAGTAAACCTAATCAAAATTCCACAAGATTTTCTAAACATAAAATATATACGGAAGAGTAAAGAGTCAAAAATTGTCAAGACATCTCTTGATGTCTTGCTCTGTCAGATACTAAGACTTATAAAGCTACATTAATTAGCACAGTGTGGTAATGATGTAGTAATATGCTAATTGACCAGTAAAAGGTACAGAAACATATCCATGTATATTTTGACCTTTTATGATGGTGGTCATATGGAAGATCAATGGGAAAAGGAAGGACTCCTTTTCAACAAATAGAGTTGGAATAAATGGTTATCCACATGGAAAAAATAAAAATGGATTCCTGTCTCATACCATAGACAAAAATTAACTCCAAATGAATCAGATACTTATGTTAAAAACCAAAATTTAAAACTTTAAGTATAACATATAGATGAATATACTTTTGGGTGTATAGAAAAATTTAATAAATAAGATGCCAGAGGTATTAACATAAATGAAATGATGGGTTAATTTGATTGTATTAATCTTAAGAACTTATGTTCATAAAACAACTTGTTGGAGAAAGCTGATAAGTTATAAATTGGGAGAAGGCTTTTGTAACACAAATAACTATATAATGAAATTTAGATAACTTACCAATCAATACAAAGTGGACAAAACACAGCCTAGTAAAAAATGGGCGAAGACATGACTGGACATTTCAGAAAGAGTACACACATTTGACTAATGAATATGAGATGAGATGCTTAATCTCATTAGTGATCAATAAAATACAAATCAAGACTCAATGAGTTAAACCAAAAATGAAGTTGCTGAGTAATACCAGATGTTTGGATACATCTCCTAATTGTTGCTGGTGAGAGTATTAATTGGTACAACAACTTTGGGGAAAGGGTCTGGCCTTATCCTGTAAAGTTAACCATTCTCACACTCTACAAAAAAGGAATTCTACTCCTAAGAATACACCCAAGAGGAACTCTTGGACATGTATACCAGAGATAGACACAATGTTAACACAGGTTGGATAGCCCTTATTCAAAATGCTTGCTACCAGAAGTGTTTCAGATTTTTAACTCCCCTTCTCACACCCTGGGATTTTGGAATATTTTCATATACAAAATTAGATGTCTTGGGGAGGGGAACCAAGTCTACACATGAAATGCACATTATAAACATATTGTCTGAAGTTAACTTTATGTAACCTTTTTAGTGCACTTTCATTTTTATTGCAACCTGTTAGCTGAGGTCAGGTGTGAAAATTTCCATTGGTGAAATTTTCCATTATGTTGGTACTCAAAAAGTTTTAGATTTTGGAGCATTTTGGGTTTGTGACTTCTGGATTAGGGATTCTCAATCTGTAGAAGTGTTTAAAGAAGCAAACTCCCGGAATCAACCCAACTGCTCTTTAAGTGGAGAATGAATAAATTGTGGTATAGTTTAATGATAGGATACTATACAGCAATGAAAATGTTTATGGCAAAAATGCATACATATCTATGAAATATTATTTTTAAATTAACCATAGTTTTGTGAAGATGTAATTTACTTGCTGTAAAGTATTCAGATTTTAAGTGTATAGTCTAAAAAGTTTTGTATGTATATACCTTTGTGTAACTACCAGCAAAACAATATACAGAACATTTTAATCTTCTTAGTTCCTGTGTTCCCTTGTCAGTAACTCTCCTTACCCTCCTTCCAAAGGTAACTACTATTTTGATTTCTTTTACCATAGATCAGTTTTATCAGTTGGTGAGCATTAAATAAATGAAATCTACACTATTTATTCTTTTGTGGCTTTTTTCACTCAATATTTTATCTGTGACATTCAGGTTGTTGTGCAATTTTTAAATATTGTGTAATATTTCTTTGTGTGAATATAGCACAATTTATTTATCAATTCTCTCTGGTAGACATTTGGGTTTTTCTAATTTTTGACCAGTATAAATAAATATTTTATGAACATTTTTATACAAATCTGTTTGTGGACACATGCATTTATTTTCCTTAGGTGTATGCCTAGGATTTCCCCATTTTAAAAAATCTTTTTATTATTGATTTGTAGATTTTTAAAAATTCTGGATATGAGTCTTTTCTCATTTATATATTTCATATAACTGTGTCACTTATATATAAATATATACACAAATGCATATATATGTGTATGTACATATTTTTCCCAGTCCGTTAGATGCTTTTCCAGTCTTTTGATGAACAGTTATACTTTTGATGAAATTCCATTTATCATTTTTTTCATTTTAGTTAATGTTCTGTGTGTCCTGCCCAGAAATTCTTTACATATCTCCATGTAATAAAGACAATATCATGTGTTTTCCTCCAGAAGCTTATATTTAGCTTTCAAATTTAGGTCTATGTTACATCATGAATTAATTTTTATGTATATTGCAATGTAAGAATCAAGGCCCATTTTTCCCCACAAGGATATCCAGTAGCCTCAGCGATGTACTTTTGAATGAAAAATGAAGTCCAAAAACATGATACTATTTTTTATCAAGTTGAAACAACTAAAGATGTATTCCTACTTGAATATACACAAATGTGATAAAAAAGAAAGCAAAGTAATGATAATCACAAGATTCTGGGGCATGATCTTCAGGTGGTAGAAGTCAGAAAGACAGGATAGAAGAAAACCAGGTAGAAAAAGTAGATGGGTGCAAGTTAGTATCTGTTTTCTAGTTGTGTAGTTATTTCATAGGTATTCATCATATTATAAACGAATGAATAAATAAAAATAACTCTTTGCATGGATTAATGATAAAAATATCATGAGGTGGCAAGGATATTAATTCAGTTCCTATGCACCTGAGGTCCAGTGAAAGATATTTAAAATCATGTAATGAAATAATCAAAAATGATTTTTTATGCTCTACCATCTAAAAATTTAATTAGGTCTTCCTTCAGTTTTGTTGGAAGAAAAGACATAAAGCATCTTACTTCTAAAAGATTTTCTACTAAGTCACTAGGTTAATTTGCTTTCTGAACACCAACACAAGGAGTTTGAATTGTCCTTGGC
>PVLC010028758.1:0-10514 GCA_004027655.1 Graphiurus murinus
TCTGGTAAGCTCTGCCAATCAGTGTCATTGAGTTCTGTTATTGTGGGGTCATGCTGACTCATTGTTTCTTTTGTGTTTCTCCTTCTCATGGTTTCCCTGTTCTTAAATTTATAACTTTGCTGCTCTTGCACGCTTTCCCTGAATTTGTAGGTTTCTTATTTTTATTTTCTCTCTGTGAATGGTATCTTGTACTGAATTGGAATTACTCTGGAATTTCTTCTGCCTGCTCTATTGGTGTCTTTGGTGGGTTTCAGGTGTTGACTTCTAGGATCTAGCAAAAGCTGAAAAGCTACCAATCCTCTGAACACACATACATAAATTGTAGCAAGGCAAAGTGAAAACAGAGTAAAAACGGAACAAAACAAAGCAAAAAAAAACCAGAAAACAAGCAACGTCAGCAAGTAGCAAGATAAAAATCCCTGCAAGTTTGTAAGAATAGACCTGGTTTGGCCTCTGCAGGTCTTTTGGGCAGATTTCTGCTGCTGTGTGCGGCCGACAAGATGGCGGCTGCTACTGCTGCGCACGCGCCGACTCCCCGGCTCTCCCTTGTCTGCTCCTCAGACTTCAGCCAGCTGCCTGTTTCCCCACTCACCCTTGGGCCGATTTGCTTCTCCCCCTTCCGTCGAGAGGCTGTTCCTGCCGCAGTCCTGACCCAAGCCCTGGGGTGCAGTTCTCTCTGCTCCAGCTCCGGCTCCGTGAGGAGAGGTGAGCTGGGATGGGCCTGCGCGGGCTTAAGCTGGTCGTACCACGCGTTCCGGTCTCTGTGGAAGGTGCCTCGAAATGTCGCCTGGCTAGGATGAGGAGTTCAGGGGTCGCTCACTTCAGCTCTGGCCGGTGGGGTGCCGAGGGTTGTTGTCTATTTCTTTCTTAGTAGACTCCACGCCGGGGGCCGGCTCAGTGGCGGCTTATGCCTGGCGGCGTGGCGCCGGGGCCGCCTCCAGATGAATTTAAGGACTGATATTTCTATGTCTGTGAGGAGCACCCTTGGTAATTTCATGGGTATTGCATTGAATATGTACATCACTTTTGAGAGGATGGCCATTTTGATGATATTTATTCTGCCTATCCAAGAGCATGGTAGATCCTTCCATCTTCTAAGGTTTTCATCGATTTCTTTCTTCAACATTTTATAGTTTTCCTTATAGAGGTCTTTTACCTCCTTGGTTAGATTTATCCTTAAGTATTTTATTTTTCGGGTGCTATTGTAAGTGGAATTGTTTTCTGGATTTCTTTTTCAGTGGATTTATGGTTGGCATACAGAACAGCTTCTGATTTTTTAAGATTGATTTTGTATCCAGACACTTTCCTGAATTTGTTGATCAGTTCTACAAGTTTTTTGGTTGAGTTTTTTGGGTCTTCTAAGTATAGTATCATGTCATCCGCAAAAAGGGATAGTTTTAGTTCTTCTTTCCCTATTTTTACCCCTTTGATTTCCTTTTCTTGCCTTATTTCCCTGCCTTATAGTCTCAAGTACTATATTGAACAGAAGAGGTGATAATGAACATCCTTGTCTTGTTGCTGTTTTTAGTTGGAACTCTTGCAGTTTCTCTCCATTTAATATGATATTGGCTGTGAGTCTATTGTATATTGGCTTTATGATGTCAAGGTACGTTCCTTCTATTCCAATTCTCTGAAGTGCCTGTAGCATGAATGGGTGTTGAATCTTGTCAAATGCTTTTTCAGCATCAATTGAGATGATCATTTGATTTTTGTCTTTGGTTCTGTTTATATGGTGAATTACATGGATTGCTTTTCGTATGTTGAACCATCCTTGCGTCCCTGGGATGAACCCGACTTGGTCATGGTGTATAATTTTCTTGATGTGGTTTTGAATGTGCATTGCTAGTATCTTGTTTAGCAGTTTTACATCTAAATTCATCAGTGATATAGGTCTATAGTTTTCTTTTCTTGAGCTGTCTTTATTTGGCTTTGGTATTAATGTGATGTTGGCTTCATCGAATGTGTTTGGGAGGATCCCGTTTCTTTCTATTTCACAGAATAGCTTGAGGAGTATTGGGATTAACTCTTCTAAAAATGTTTTATAAAATTCACTTGGAAAACCATCTGGCCCTGGGCTTTTGTTTGATGGTAAACTCTTTATTGCTGTTTCTATCTCTTTGATTGTTATTGGTCGGTTTAAGTTTTCTATATCTTCTTGACTCAGTTTAGGGAGGTTGTATGTGTCTAAAAATGTGTCAATTTATTCTAGATTTTCCATTTTGTTGGAGTATAGTTTTTCAAAATAGTTTCTGACTATCCTCTGTACTTCCATACTATCAGTGGTAATATCCCCTTTTTCATCTCTTATTTTAGTGATTTGGGTTGATTCTCTCTGTCTTTTGGTTAGGTTGGCCAATGGTTTATATATCTTGTTTATTTTTTCAAGAAACCATCTTTTGGTTTTGTTGATCTTCTGTATTTTTTTTTTAATTCTCTATTTCATTAATTTCCGCTCTGATTTTCTGTCTCCTACTGGCTTTGGGGTTAGATTGTTCTTGTTTTTCAAGGGCTTTGAGCTGTGTCATTAGGTCATTTATTTGGTGATTTTCTGTTCTTCTTATGTGGGCACTCAGTGCTATAAATTTTCCTCTTAGTACTGCCTTCAATATGTCCCAGAGGTTTTGATATGTTGTGTCCCTGTTTTCATTGGTTTCTAGGAATTTTTTAATTTCTCCCCTTATTTCTTCTATGACCCACTCTTCATTCAGCAATGTGGTGTTCAGTCTCCATATGCTTACACAGTTACTTTGGGTCTTCTTGGAGTTTATTTCTAGTTTCACTATGTCGTGGTCTGAAAAGATGCAGGGAATTATGTTACATTTTTTGAATTTGCCAGTGCTCACTTTGTGGCCCAGAATGTGGTCTATCTCGGAGAAGGTTCCATGTGGGGCTGAGAAAAATGTGAATTCAGCTGCAGTTGGGTGAAAGAGTCTATACGTGTCTAATAGGTCCATTTGGATTATGGTATCCTTTAGGTCTGAGGCATCTCTACTGACCTTTTGTTTAGAAGGAAGATCTAGAGATGTAAGAGGAGTATTGAAGTCTCCTAGTATTAGTGTATTGGGATCTATGTGTGTCTTTATATCATGCAGAGTTTGTTTTATGAGAGTGGCTGCACCTACATTTGGGGCATAGATGTTGATAATTGTTATTTCCTCTTGCTGGATTGTTCCTTTTACTAGTAAAAAATGGCCTGCTTTATCTCTTCTGATAAGCTTAGGCTTGAAGTCTAATTTATCTGATATCATGGTTGCTACTCCTGCTTTCCTTCAAGTTCCATTGGCATGGATTACCTTACTCCAGCCCTTCACTTTTAATTTGTGGGAATCTTTGCTTGTAAGGTGTGTTTCTTGTAGGCAGCAAATCGAACGATTCTGGGTTTTGATCCATTTTGCCACCTTGTACCTTTTTATTGGGGAAATGAGACTATTTATATTCAGTGTGACTATTAAGAGATGATTTTGAGTTTTGACTTCTGTTTGTGGTAGCATTTGTTCTTCTTTGCTCAGTTGTTTGCTTCCTGGAAATTATTGTTTCTCTGGTTCTGACGTTTACTCGTTAGTTCTCCTTTGTATTTAATCATGTTAAGTAGTTTCTCTAGTGCTGATTTGGAAGACATAAATTCTTTCAGTTTCTGTTCGTCATGAAAGGTTTTTGTATCCCCATCAATTTTAAGAGAGAGTTTTGCTGGGTATGAGAATCTTGGCTGCAAATTATTTTCCTTCAGAGTTTGGAATATGTTACTCCAGCCTCTCCTGGCTTTCATGACTTGATTTGGGAGGTCTGGAGTGATTCTAATCAGTTTGTCTCTATATGTCACTTGGCCTTTTACTTTCGTTGCCTTTAAGATTCTCTCCTTAGCCTCTACATTGGTCAACGTGATTATTATGTGGCATGACGAACCTCTTCTTTGGTCTTGTCTTGAGGGAGTTCTGTATGTTTCCTGTACCTGTGTGTCAACTTCTGTTTCTATGTTTGGAAAATTTTCTGATATTATTTCTTTGAAGAGATTGTTTATTCCATAAGTTTCACCTTCTAATCCCTCTTCTATGCCTATTATTCTTAGGTTAGCTCTTTTAAAATTGGCCCAGATCTCTTCGATGTCCAATTCATACTGTCATATTTTTTTTTCTAAGTTATGCACTATAGATTCATTTTGGAGTGGTCATCCTCTAGGAGTGATATTCTATTTTCCATGTGATCTAATCTGCTCTTTATTGTTTGTATTGAGACCTTCATTTTGATTATTTCATCTTTCACTTCCTTCAATGTTTCTCTTTGGTTTCTTTTCAGGTCGTCGAATTCTTTGTTTATTTGTTCCTTTATTTCACCCTTTAATTCTTTCCAATTTTCCCTGCTTTTTTTCTGAAAATTCTGTATTGTTTCTAGTATTAGAGATCTGAATTGTTCTTCTGGTAATCTCTGCCATTCTGGGTTGGTGAGATCTGTTATTGAGGGGTTGTGGTAGCTCATTGTTTCTTTGTTATTTTTCCTTCCCATTGTTCCCTTGTTCTTGAATTTATATCTTTGTTGTTCTTGCAAGTTTTCTCATCCAATCTCTGCAGTGGGGGTTTAGAGGTGTCTGTTGGTATGTACAGGGACAGGTTGTGATCTGTGATAAAGTTTGGGTGAAAGGTCACTGTAATGAATGCAGGAATAGGGTGAAAAAGAGGGTATGTTCTAGCAGAATAAGAGATTGTGTTGAGGTAATATATTGTAAAGATTAGAGATGGTAGATATGTCGGGAGAATCTGGTAGTGAATATAGTTTTGAGTGTGGAAGTATGAGATGGTCTTGGTATGAGACAGGAAAAAGAGGAAAAGAAAAAAGAGAAGGTAAAGTGTTGAGGAGAGGAATATAGATGGGGGGAAAGCTTGTAAAAGGGAAAAGAAAGAGATTCAACAACCTAAGCAAGTAATTATAAAGCACGTAATCATCCAAACAAACATAAAAGAATCAAGGCAATACAAACAAAAACAGGGTAAGAACAGATAAAACTTAACACCAAAAAAACCCCCACAAAACAGAACAAAAACAAACAAACAAACAAAAAAGACCCCAAAGTCTATAAACAGCAACCAGACACTCTGCTAGTTCCTAAGTACCAAGCTTAGATTTTCAAGTGTGTCTCTGGCATTTTTATTTTCTCTGTCAATGCATGCAGGGGGTTTTGTTGGTGTTAGTTTATGTCTCTGGGCTCTCCACAGGGCCTGACTGCATCTCTCTCCCTGCCTTTGCTGTTGGCAGGTGTGCAATCTAAATGCTGGGTCTTTCCAGGTGCCCTACGTGCACTGGTTCTTCCACTCCTAGGTTCCTAAGCTCTAAAAGGGTGGTGTCTGAGTTTATCCTTTGTATAGTGGACCCGACACCTTGGAGGTGCAGACTTAAGGATCCGTGCTGCTCGGCCTGCCCCACCTCTGGTTGCTGGGGGTGCAAGAGGTCTCTGATGGTCTGGATAGCTGGCAGGAAGTTGCCTGGGCGGCGCTGGTGGCAAGATGGCCACTGGTTCGCTCTGCGGGCAGTCTCCCCTCTTCCTCCTGGGCTTTGTTCAGTTCCTCTCATTGCCCCAATCGTTTCAGCCACTCTGGTTCACTTTTCTTCTGTCAAGAAGCTGCATCTGCAGCCACCCTGTTTTAAGCTCTGCTGTGCAGACAGTCACCGTTCCCTCTCTGCAGTGGTGCGCAAGGGCAGACCCGCAGGAGCTTACGCTGATTGTCCCGTCCAATGCAATCCGGTCACTGTGGCTATTTCGGGGATCCCACCTGCATAGGGTGTGGGGTCCCGGTGGTGCTCGCTCTATGCCTGCCTGGTCACTGTGTGGAGTTTTTAGCTTACGGCTTCTGGTTGATCACCACAGCTCCAAGTCCCAGCTCCACAGCCTGACTCCTCAGCGCCAGGCTACCAGGCACGGACTCTGTGCGCGGTGGCAGACTCCCTTGGTCTACCTGCTCTGCTTTCTGGGTTTTCTAAAGTTGAGGTTCAAATATCGCTTTTTTGTTGTTATTTCCTTTAGTTAAAAGGCTCTTTTTATGGAAAATTTTGTTCGAAATCACAGCGTTTAGGAAAAGTTGTTTCACTCAGGCGCCATCTTGGATCTTTCTCAAAAAGCTCTATTTTCTAATCTGCTTTGTTATAAGGGCTCATATAGGCTCATAAAATAAAGTGGATGAGCAAACTCTTTTGATTTAAACTATCATTAACACTATTAATTTCCCATTTAATATCATTTGATAAATGATATTATCAAATATATTTTATCAAATGATAAATTTAGCACTGTATCATTTTTAATGACTGCATGGTATCTGTTGCACAAAAGTAAAGTTATTTACTTAAAGAGTCATTTGTTGCTTATTTTAAAAATGTTTTTTGAACATCTGTCACACATTTAACATTATTCTCTGTGCCCACTATATAGCAGTGAGCAACAAGATATCTGACCTTACAGAGCCAATACACTCTTGTGCTAAGACAAAGAATACACTGTTAAGTTAATAAATATTGAAAGCCAAGGTGCCATATTGATTTCAAATATAAATTTAAATCAGTATAGGGTTGTGACACAGTGTAACAAATTGTATTGTTATATTTAGAAAAAATAGAAACTTTTCAGAGGTAATATTTGATCAAGAAATGAGTAAAAATTAAAAGTGAAGGATAAATTAATTATACATATTTAATTTCCTTCTAATATTTCTTTTCTACCACTAATATTATTTAAAATTTCATCCTCTGCCATTAATATTCTTTTGATAAATGAATAACATTTATTTAGATTTAACAATGTTTACTAAGTTTTGTTTTTGCCATACAAATGAATTACCATTTTCTCTTGGATTCATTTCTCAATTTAGTGTATAAATAGTCTAATAATTCATAGATGATCTAAGGAGGTAAAATGTCTAGTTTCCTTTATTTTGTTTAATAATAAGTTGTTTTGTTATTACACTATAAATAGCACTGAATATACAACCCTAGGGGTAAGGTCAATTCTCTAAATATTTAAATATATTGTTACATTTTACTGTCAGTAGTGGTAGTTGCAGCAGTGGTGATAGTAGTTCTGGTAGCTGTTTTGCCAGTGAGAAATTGGAGGTAAATCAGAGTCTCATTGCTTAGTAGACAATTTTTATTTTCCTCTTCTCTATTTAACATTTACAATTCTTTTGTTGTTGTTATTTTATATTTTTAAATATTAATCTCTCATACTTAGTGGATGATTCGTTGCTGGACTCTTTGAATCTAAGAGTCCCATTATTAAAATTTTGCATGATTTTTTTTTTTTTTTTGTACTGGGATGTGAACCCAGGGGCATTCTACTACTGAGCTATACCCCTAGCCTTTTTATTTATTTTTTTAATATTTTTATGTGTGTGTGTGTGTGTGTGTGTGTGTGTGTGTGTGTGTGAAACAAGGTCTTGCTAGGTTGCTGAGAGTCTCAATAAGTTGCTAAGGATAGTGTTGAATCAGTGACTCTCTAGTCTTAGCCTACCAAGTTCTAGGATTACAAGCATGTGCCACTGTGCCTAGCTTGCATGAATTTTTTTTGAGTAGTCTTTCTCCTCTTTGCTCTCTAGACATTCCTTTTTGGATTCCTCTTAAAAGTGTAAGAGACATTTGAGCTCTATTTCATCTTAATTATTCTTTGTTTCCTGACTTTTTTCTAAATTTTAAATAATTCATACACCAAATATGATCCTTATTCCTGTCTATTATTAACTTATATTGTTTTTAAATTTGAATAATCAACAACTTGTGTTCATAATATATTTTGGAATATCTCACATATATTACAATTCTTAATATGTCTTTCTGGGCATATTAAAAGGGGGGGCCCTATATTTCTGTTCTGTTTGCTCAGTTTTTTCTGTTCCTCTTGTTTAAGTATTTTCTGCTATTCATTCTTAAGTCTTTTTTAGTTTGTCTTATAGATTTTCTTCAGTATCTTAGATAGAGTAGATAGAGAGTGATGCTGATAGAGTCATGTATACAACCAAGTGTGGGTATACAATATTTGTAGTTGTATTCTTGTTAAATACTTTGCTAAGTCTGCTTGGAAGATTTGCTATAAATAATGGGTTTGAAGAATTTATATTCTGAAATCAACTCTATTCTTTGTATACATAGAGAAGCAGAATATTGAAGGATATCAATTTTGCTGGATGAATAATTTCTCTTACTAGTAATATTAAAATGAAAACCAATAGAAAATACCACTAGTGCTGCTACCTGTCTCAAGTGGGTGGAGCAAATTCATAGATGAAGGATCCTGCTGAGGTTCCCCTACCCATGTTGAACTTAATAATGACCTATTGGCCACTCCATCCTATAATCACTGCCTCCACAGATGGACTACCCTAGTGTTGCTCCTTCCTTCTAAAGTGGACTGTGCACTTGACAAAAGCTAAAGATTTAACCTTTTTATCTTCCACATTATAATCTTCTGCCACATATAAGAAAATGCATTGTAATATATCTATTAATAATGCTTCTAAAACAACTTATTTTAGAAGAATATTTTAGGTCCTTCATAATAGATTGTTGACTCAACTAGAAATCCACAGCTTGGGAAACACTTTATTTAAAGTAATGATCAATTATGCCGGGCATGGTGGTGCACGTTTGTAATTCCAGCATTTGGGAGGCTGAGACTGGAAAATCCAGGTTCACAGCCATCCTCAGCTACCTAATGAGGCACTCCGCAACTTAGTGAGAACCTGTTTCAAAATAAAGAATAAAAATAGGGCTGGTAGTATAGCTCAGAGGTAGAATGCCCCTGAGTTCAATCCCCAGTACCACAAAAAGAAAAAAGAAATAATGATCAATTATGATATTATAACCAAACAATACTCTACTATTCCAATAGTTCTTAATATAAAACATTTTGATATTTAGCAACATATCAATGAAATTATTGCAACTTGGAGAGTTTTCCTTTCCTTTAACTGCAATGTTTATTGAGTACACTTTTATATAAACATAGTTAAAAAGGTAACACTAGATATTACTGGCTTGGAGCTCAAGGAAGTAATCACATCTCTTGATGAAGAAATTAGAGTTCTTCATTAAAGTGAAACACTGTTTTCATTAAAAATCATAATTGTTATACTAAAGTTTAATTAAACTATTTCCTCCAAGATAGAAAAGTTTTGTACTAGGAAATTATGTTAAATGTGAAACCTAGGAAAAATAATTTGTTGAATAATTTAAGAGTTCATCAGCATTGTCATAGACAGACACAACTTGGAGACAAATTCTGAAACAGGGGTTATTTTCTCATAATTATTTCATTTTTCTCCAGATTTCCAGTAAAATTTAAGTGAAGTATACATTCCTATATTATTGGAAAATGAAATATTAGAAAAGGTTTTAATGTGCTGGCAATGTTTTCCTGTCTGCTTGTGCTCCTAGCATTCATTTGAGAAAAGCCAGCCCTATGTATCTGGTTTTCCTAGAAAGAGAAACATTGAGTTGTTCTGAAAAATATCTGTTGCTTTCTTCATAGCAGTACATATTCTACACTAACACATAGACTCATCTTCCAGAAATATAGCACTGTTTTCATAAGCATTTATTTTTGTTGTTATACATCATAGTCACACTTATCTTTGAATAATACAAACTAATTTGAAAAAAGAAAAAAATCTGATGAATATAGATTAATTCTAAGATGATAGGACAGAACCTTGTATCATTGTACAAAATGCAAATATTCATTAATTGATTTATAATATGAATCACAAAGTTTTTAACATTTATCTGACCACATGTGAAAAGAAATGGGAAGGAAACAGAAAGGATGGAAAGAAAAGAAAATAATAGGGGAAAGAAAGGAGAAGGGGAGAGGGGAAGAAGAGAAGGAGAGAAGGAAAGTGAAGAGAAATGAAATAGAGTAAAATAGAGTTGCTTCTGCCCTTAAATATAAAGTTTGTTTGATGTGGTGAAGAAATAATTCTCTACTGTTTATATTATAATTTGTTAAATGAGTCCCTAAGAGTACTGTTTGTATTCAGGATTAGTTTACTGAAGAATTTCTTTTGGAATGCATTTTCTTATTTATTTGTTTTGCTTTGTTTTTCTTTTGTTACTGTTTTTTTTTTTATTTTTGTTTGTTTGTTTGTTTTGACTGGCTTTGATTGATGTTTTTCTGCAGAGCTCTTTGTCTGTCTAGAGTGAAAGTTTGGAGCTGTGCTGGAATTCAAATGATAGCCACTACAGTACACTAAGATCATCCCTAATGAGACAATGTCTTACCGATTTCTTTCTTCTGAATAATTCACAAAACAATCTGTTAAGTACAAAGGGGCAAGACAGGCATTTGCAAAAGGAGGTGCTGTAGCATCTGGTTTGGGGGTCTGGGACCAAGTGGCATGAGCAGAGACTCTAAGTAGTGAGAGATTTAGCAGCAGCTTGACAAGATGCTGGAGCCTGAGCAGATCAGAATTAACCATTGTTGGGAGCGGTGAAGCTGCTGCGCCCTAAAGATGGCGACTGGAGGAAGTACCTACGTGCAT
>PVLC010028758.1:10614-20870 GCA_004027655.1 Graphiurus murinus
TTGTTGCTTGATAGCAATGCTAGCTGGTGAGCAGGCTTAGTTTCCTGACCAATTAGAGTACAGATACGTGCCTGATCCTGATTGGCCAGAAGCAGACATATAAGCCTCGGTTGTTCTGGGTTTTGGGCCGCCGCCGCCATTACCCGCATGAAGATAAGCAATCCTGAGTAAAGCTTCTCGCAGAAGGAACCTGGATGTCATGTGTTTTCTCCGCTGGACGGATGCAAGCGCGCGACAAACCATAATGCTTTGCAGTGTTATTCATGGTTGGCTCTATATTGGAGAGAGGTTTCTTATACTGTTTGAAGGAGTAGGAAAGATGTTTGGTATTTTTCTCCAAGAGACTCATATATCTACACAAGAATACCTCATTTTGCATGCTAAAAGCTAGTCATTGCTACTTTTCTGTTGTTTATTTTCATAAAATCTGCTAGAACTGAAGGGCTTTAGGTGGTTGGCAAGAGAACCCCCCCCCCTTTTGTTTATAAAGGAATTCTCTAAATAAGGGATGACATACAATTGATTCATCTATTTTATAATTATTTCTATTACCAACCATTAGCAGAGAGAGATACTCCATATTAACACAAAATTTGTTAATTTCATTATGAAAATGAGTATATAAAATAAGTTTGATAGGATATTTAAGACAATTTTACCAGGAAGTATATGGATAGAACAGGAAAGAAAATGAAAAGTTTTGTAAGAAAAACAAAGAAGCGATTTAGCTTGCATTCAAATTTCATTATAGAAAATTATTTAGAAACTAATTTGCAAATCTCAATTAATGAATCCAATGATTCCAGGAAAACAACTATGTCTTGTAATCCCAGTACTTGGGAGGCTGAGACAGAAGGATCCCAGGTTCAAGGACAGCATCTGCAAATAGTGACACTGTCAACCACCTAGCTAGAGCCTGTTTGCAAATAAAAATAAAATAGGGCTGGATGTGTAGTTTGGAAGGAGAATGTCCCTGGGTTCAATCCCCAGTGCAGCAAAATATGTGTTGTTTTTTCTTTCTTTTCACTATATCATTTGCAAATATATTAGTTGTATTCAAATTCCTGGTATTCATTTTCCCCTTTCAGGTAGCAGTATAATATTTGTAAAAAGGCTCTTATTTTTTTTTTATTTCTTTGTGGCTAAAATTGGAATAATTCTACTTTAACATTGAGGGATAATAATTATTACTAAATTTATTGAGTGTTCTTTATATATTCAAGACATTGTGCTAACATTTTACATCCAGGACCTCATTAAATCTTTGCAACACTCCATGCAGTAGAAATCATTAATAATGTCATTATGCAGATGGGGAACTGGATTCTGAGAAGTCAGTAGCTTGCCCAAGAGCCCTTATAATTGGCAAGACCAGAATTTGGGCACAATCTGTCTGATTCTAGAACTTGAGCTTGGCACCATGTCACCAAGAATTTGCTAATGATTTCTTTTGGCTTTCTCACTTTTCTCAGAAGTTCGAATTTAACTGCCCTGTGATTACTGCCTCATTGTAAGCTACATATCCCTAGCATTTTTTAAAATTCATTATGACCACTGATTAAAAACCAATGGTTTTAAGAAGGCTCTTTTGGAATGCCTATAGCATTTAGTTTTCTCCAGAGTAATAGAATAATAGGTAAATAAAATCTATCTACAGTGCTATCTATAGCTACATAGTAATAGGTTTATTTTAAGTAATTGGATCCCACAATTGTGGGGCTGGCAAGTCTGGAATCTGCAGAAAAGACTGAAATGCTGAAAACTCAGGAAGGTGTTAATGTTACAGTCTGAGGCAGGATTTCTTCTCTAGGAAACCTCAGTTTTTATTCCTGAGGCTCTCAACTGATTAATGAGACCCACTGACATTATTGATGTTAGCTTTCTTTACTTAAACTCAACTGACTTTAGATGTTAACCACACCTACAAAATACATCCACAGAATATGTTTACAAACATATGTATGTAATATGGCTTATCCAAACATATAAAATTAACTATCAGACCATCTATAACAAGAGGCTGGCACTTGCTCCCTAAAATCTGCCATAAGGTAGTAATTGACCAATGTACAAGAAGGAAGAAAGAAATTTTTCACATAGTATTGCTTTACATAGTTGTGAAACTCTTAACTTTGAAATATCAAATTAGTTGCATGATCCTGATCAGAATTACGAAGCCCATTCCTTTTAATTATTTAAATAAGGCATATTGAAAGACAGTGATTCTGAAGAACTTTCTTTCTCAAGAAATTTAATTTTATTCTCACTGTTCACTTTAGGCTTTATAAACACACACACACACACACACACACACGCATACTATTGTTACCTCTTCCTATCCTTACACTACCACAGCAAATAGTTTCTCAAAACATACTGGCATGATATTATTTTAAAGTCTTTGCCACCAAATAGTATAATAAGTTGACTTTAATTTGATGTGCTTTCACATCTTAATATATTAGATTGATCAAATTCATTTATTCACTAACTTATTCAAGAATCATTAATACTTTACAGGTGCTGGGAATACAGTGATGAGATTGTTCTTGTCCACAAGGTGTTTACTTGTCTTTGTAGAAAGGGATTCAAATTTTGCTTTCATAATACTTTCTTCTTTTATATGAACATTTTATTCATCCTTGACACAAGCTAGCATCACCTCTAGTCTGCATTTGAATCATTACAATAACTACTAAATGGTCTTCCATCCCTGCTTTTATGTGAGCTGTTTTTCAAAGAGATCCATGTGACAAAGAACTGATTAGCTACTCATTTATACAAAGTACTTTTCAAGATAAAATTATAATAAAACTAAAAAAGGCTGAAATTAATGATAAACTCTGAATTTTTTTTTTTTTTTTTTTTTTTTTTTTTTGCGGTACTGGGGATTGAACTCAGGGGCGTTCTACCTCCGAGCTATACCCCCAGCCCTATTTTTTATTCTTTATTTTGAAACCGAGTCTCACTAAGTTGCGGAGTGCCTCACTAGGTAGCTGAGGCTGGCCGTGAACCCAGATCCTCCGGTCTCAGCCTCCCGAATGCTGGGATTACAAGCGTGCGCCACCACGCCCGGCTTCTGAATTTTTTTAAAATGTGTCACTCAATAATACATACTTATGATTGAGTACCGCAGTGAGTACAATGGTGGTATCGCCCCAAATGCCCACATGCTAATCCTCAGAACTTGTGTTACTGTATTTTTTAAATGTTCTTTGTAGGTGTAATTTAGTTATGGATCTTGACATCATAGAGTCATCCTGGATTATCTACGTTTGCTCCACATCCAATAATTACAATCCTTGTAAAAGTGAGGAACAGGAAGTTTAGATGAACAGAAAAGGAGGCAGTAATGTGATAGCATAAGCAAATTAGAACAATTAAGCTATTAACCCAAATACCCTGGAGCAGGTACTGGCAACTGGAAAAAGAACAAAAACCAGATTGTTCCAAAAGACTCCACTAGGAAACATGGTGCTTCAAAACTTATAGAATAATTTTCATTGTTGTTGTTTAAATAGCCCCATCCTATGGTGGCTTGTAACATCAGGCAAGAAACAACAAAAATAAAAAACTAATACAATCTCTATATTAGTCATGGTTCTCTAGAGAAACAGAATAGGATGGATAGATCATGATAGGTAGATATATGATAGATGATAGATAGATAGATAGAAAAGAGACAAATGTAAATGCGGAAGAATTTATTAGGGAAATTGGAACACACAGCTATGGAGTCTGAGGAGGTCTCAGCATATTACATTTACAACCTGGAGAACCAAAAATACTGGCAACATAACTGTGAGTCTCAGGCTCAAAATCTGAGAATCCCAGGAACCACTATTAAATCCCAAAAGTATGAAAGCCAGAGAACTTGGAATTCTGATGTACAAGGAAAGGAGAAATTATTTGTTTTAATTCTAGAAGACAGAAAATTGGCATTTTCTTTGCCTTTTCATTTTATCAGGGCTGTTTGCTGATTAGATACTGACCATCCACAATGGGTGGGAGTTGAGCTTCCTTAGTCAGTCTGCTAATATAAATGCTGATCTTTCTGGAAATAACCTCACATAAATGCCTAAAAATAATGCTTTGTCAGTATTTTATTATCAATTAAATGGCACATAAAACCATCAATGGCAGTGAATTCATTTTCTGAAATATGGTATCTGGGATATCAAACCATTCTTAAGATAGGCCATCAACAGAAAAGGAAGTCATGCCCTCTTCAATCATTGCCAGTGGGCCCTTTTTAATCACAGCTTTTGTGTCCACTCCATCCAGGTGTCTACTGTCAAAGTTCATCATGGTCATTGCTGGCCTTACCTCCATCACAGCTTCCATTTCCTCTTTCATTTCAACCATTTTCTTTTTTTCTTTTTTTTTTTTTAGTGCATTATAATCTCAAACCATAATGTAGCTCCTAATGATAGTGACATATATGCACACAGCACATGGTGGTCTTTCTCCGGACTCTCTCTCCATTCCTTCTCTTCCCCATAAAGGGTATTGAGATTGACATTGGTATTCTCACTTATTTGTATAAAATCAGTGGAAATAATTCTTTCATTGATCTTCCATCTCCACCCTTCTTCCTTTGACCACCTCCCTAGCTCCACTGAAGTTTCTCTTCCATTATTTGAAGTGTCTCTGGCATCCTGATTAGAGAAATATGACCCTTAATTTCTGTAACTGACCAATCTCACTTAGCATAAAGTTCTCCAAGTCCATCAATTTTCCTGAAAATTACATTATTTCATTCTTCTTTATTGCTGAGTAGAATTCTATTATGTGTATATCCCATACTTTTATAATCTATTCATCTGTCGATGGACACCTAGGTTGGTTCCATGATTTGGTTATTGTGAATTGTGCTCTATAAACATGGATATGCATATATTACTTCCATTTTATGATTTCAATTCCTTTGGAAAGATAGCTAGGAGTTGTATAGCTGGATCATATGGTGGATACATTCTAAATTTTCTGAGGAATCTCCACTCTATTCTCTATAGTGACTACAATAATTTGCAAATCCACTGACAGCATAAAAGTGTTTCTATTTCTTCAGATGCTTGCCAACATTTATTGTTGTTTACCTTCTTGATGTTTGTTATTCTGACTAAGGTTAGATGGAATTTCAGTGTAGTTATGAATTGCATCTCCCTGATTGCTAATGATGTTGAGCTTTTTTTCATGTATATATTGGTCATTTGTATCTCTTCTTTTTTGAAATATCTGTTCAGTTCAGTTGCCCAATTCTTGATTATTATTTTATTTTAATTTTTGTTTTTCTGTTTTGTTTTGTTTTGTTTTGGTGTGTGTGTGTGTGTGTGTGTGTGAGAGAGAGAGAGAGAGAGAGAGAGAGAGAGAGAGAGAGAGAGAGAGAGAGAGAGAGAGAGAGACTGGGGATTGAACCCAAGGGCTTTCTACCTCTGAGCTACTTTTCCAGTCCTATTTTTATTCTTTATTTTTGGGGTTTGTTTTTGTTTTAATTTTAGTTTTTAATTGGTGCTTTGTAATCATACATCTTTGTTATGTACAAGCTGATAAAGGCATACATGCACATTTTTCTCATTTAACCCTTCCCCAATTCCTGCCCCACTCTCTCACCCTCCCTCCTTCTCAGGTTCAGTTTAGTGATTGACTTTGATATGTTTGTGAAAGTACATCATGTGCATCAGGGAGTCCCCCCTCCCTCCATCACCTTCAATTAAGTCAACTTCTTTGCTTACCTAATATTTCTCCTTCTTCATCTGAAGTCCCTCTAAAAAAAATTGATGAAGACCTTAGAAGATGGAAATATCTTCCATGCTCTTGGATAGGCAGAATAAATATCAAAATGGCCATCCTCCCAAAACTGATCTACAGATTCAATGCAATACACAGGTAAAAACTTTCTCAACAAGACCCCCAAAGTACAAGCCACTCAAAGGAAGATCAATACATGGGATTGCATTAAACTGAAGAGCTTCTGTGCAGTAAAGGAAACTATCAAGAACCTCAACAGAGAACCCACAGAGTGGGAGAAAATTTTTGTCAACTACTCTTCTGATAGAGGACTAATACCTAGAATATGCAGAGAACTCAAGAAACTCACAGCTAAAAAAGCAAATAACCCAATTAGAAAATGGGCAAAGGATCTAAATAGACACTTCACAAAAGAAGAAATGCAAATGGCAAATAAATGTATGAGGAAATGTTCAACATCATTAGCAATCAGAGAGATACAAATCAAAACTACCTTGAGATTTCACCTAACTCCAATCAGAATGGCAACTATCAAGAACACAAACAACAACAAATGCTGGCAAGGATGTGGAGAAGTGGGAACCCTAATTCATTGTTGGTAGTATTGCAAATTAGTGCAACCACTTTGGAAAACAGTATGGAGGATCTTTAGATGAATGGGAATTAACTTACCATATGATCCAGCGATACCACTTCTGGGTATCTACTCAAAAGAATGGAAACTAAACTATCAGACTTATGCATGTGTAGCTATGTTTATAACTGCACAATTCACAATTGCCAACCTATGGAACCAATCAAGATGTCCATTAACAGATGAATGGATTACAAAACTATGGGATATGTATGCAATGGAATTTTACTCAGCCATAAAGAAGAACAAAATCATGTCATTTGCAGGGAAATGGATGGACCTGGAAAACATTATGTTAAGTGAAATTAGTCAGTCACAAAAAGTAAAAAATTGTATTCTTTATTTTTGAAACAGGGTCTCACTAACTTGTGGATGGCCTCATTAAGTAGTGGAGGCTGGCCACAAACCTGGATCCTGCTGTCTTAGCCTCCTAAGTACTGGGATTTCAAGAATGAGCCAGCATGCCCAGCTGAGTTATTTGTTTTTTTGTAAAGTATTTTAAGTTCTTTGTATATTCTAGATATTAGTCCTCTATCAGAGGGATATATACACATTCAAATTCTTCTCAGCAATAAAGAAAAAATTATGTCATTTGTAAGAAAATGGAAATATCTGGAAAACATTATGTTAAGTGAAATTAGACACTCACAGAAAGTGAAGGGTCATATATCTTCTCTAATATGAGGAAAATAGGGAGTAGTTGGGATACAAGAGGGAATTCAGATAATGGAGGAGAAATTTCAGTGGAGCCAGGGAGGTGGTCTAAGGGATGGGGAAGGGTAAAATAAGGTTCATTAATAGAATTATTACCATTTACTATATGTACATATGTGAAAATACCAATGTCAATCTCAGTACTCTGTACTGGGAAGGGAGGAGAAAGGCAGGTGTGTGGGGCATCAAATGCTGTGTGCATGTATGTCAATGTCAACATGATTTACATTATGATGTGAGACTATAATGCACCAACAAAAGCATACTTAAAAATAAAATGGAATTTATGCTCCTTCGATGTAAGATTAAATTATTTTTACAGGCAAATAATATCATTTAGGGCTTCATTATTGTCTTTAAGTGAAAAGAATATAAACACTATTTATTCAACTCAAAATAATATTATACCATCCAAATAGGAAATAAAAAGCTATAGAATCATTAAATATCACTGAGAAAATGTATTTTCATTTTTAATATGTAGGTAGATAAATCTTTTACATATTGGAAAAATTAAGAAAGATTTTGAGCCTTTGGTAATATATATTTTTCATACTTAAAAGTAAGGAGTTGAAATTTTAACCATGAGAATTAGGCTATATTTTATTTTAATTCCTTACAGGATATTAATTATTTTTAAAATAAATTATTTGTGTTCTATTTTGCTGCCTTTATTTTTTGTTAAAATAGGTATTCATAAATACTAATCATTACTGTAAAGAGATAGATATTGTAAAGAAAGAGATTTTAAAAGTATTCTAATATTTAGTTCAGTTTAGCTTTATATCAAAGTTAAATCTATATTGTTCAGATTTTAAACTTAATCTTGTTTTCCTCCCTCCCCTGACCTTTGACAGTAAAATTTCCTCAGACATTATACATTGAATTAGTTATTAGTGTGTTTAGTTGTAAGCAAAAGACTCCAAAAAGTAGACATTTTAACAAAATAGAAATTAATTTCTCTCTCATGTGTAATTTTGGATACAGAGTCCATGATAGTTAAATCATGTGAAATTCAGGCTACTCTCAGTCTTAGACTAAACTATTCTTAGGTTTTGTTTTCCATCTCCAGGGAGGATTCAAGATAGAGTTTCAGTTATCACATCCAATTTCAAGTAACTGAATAGGACACAAGTTATAGAAAAGGCAAAAGGCTCTCATAGGTTCTTTCTTATGAAAGGCTCCCAGAATCTTCCAGAATCTCATGGCCTTTTCTAACAATAAGGAAAGGTAAGAAATGTGTTATGTATTCTATAACATTATTAAACAGCTGTGATTCCTATTAGCATGCAAGAAAGGGTAAGCAGATATTGAGGTGTATATTCTGCAGTCTCTGCTACCCGAGCAATCACATTTTGAAAAAGTAACAAGATATCATCAAACTATTCTTGCTAGCCATAAATTAAATTTTGTTACATCAGCATATCTGTTTTACATCCTTATGGAAGATTAAGATAAATGTTCATCTATACTTAAATATAAAATAACATAGTTTTGCCATCAATAATAGAAAATATAAAAACTATGAAATGGAGATTAATGTGTCAAAGTGTACTCATTATCAATAAAGAAAGCTATATATAAGAATTCTTGGGTTAAATTATGATTTGGGATTTTATTTTTCATACTATTTTGGTAAGCATGTTTGGTAAGCTAGTCAGTATAAAACAAGATATACTGGGCACTTAATTGCTACCAGAAACCATATAAAGAAATTTTATCAGTCTCCTTAAATATTTTTCTTTAATATCTTTTCTAATACAAATGTATTAGAATATAAATGTCTATATATAGTCATTCTATTCCTGCTTGTACAAAATGCCATGTAGACCTTAAACAATAAAACTTTTTTCCTGGTTGTGTCCATACAATTTATTCTCTAAAGTGTTTAAACCAGAAAAAAATCTAATTATTTAGGTGAATTGGCCAAAGAAGCAAACAATAGATCAGAATGATGTGTGTGTAGTGTATGTTTGTGTATGTGTGTGTGTGTGTGTGTGTGTGTGTGTGTGTGTGTGGTTTGTGTGCGTGGCTGAAAATTGAGTTCTGGAGTGTTATGTCTTGACCTACACCCCAGTTCTTTTTATTTTTTTATTTTGAAACAGGATCTCACTGAGTCTGAGGGTCTAAATTTTGAGGCTGGCCTCAAACTTGTGCTCCTCCTGTCTCAGACTACAAAGTACTAGAATTACAGCTATGCACCACCACAGCATTTTCTATCTTTAAAATTTCAAAAGAAGCCGGGCTTGGTGTTGCATTCTTGTAATCCGAGTACTTGGGAGGCTGAGACTGGAGGATCCAGGTTCACGGCCAGCCTCAGCTACCTAGTGAGGCACTCTGCAACTTAGTGAGACCCTGTTTCAAAATAAAGAATAAAAAATAAGGCTGGGAGTGTAGCTCGGAGGTAGAATGTCCCTGAGTCCAATCCCCAGTACCACAAAAAAAAAACAAAAGAATTTACGATTTAACATAAAAACATGAACATATTTATCCAGAAATATCTGAATTTCAGGAGTATATTTAAATTTTTTGTTATTCAGCATGTAAACCACTAGAGTGTTTTGTGACTACTTATTATTTCCTCTTTATTTTTTAAAAATACTAATCATTCAAGATGATATTTATAAAACTCTTTTTTTTAATTTTTAATTAATTAATTTATTTATTTATTGTAGCAATTCGTGCATTGTAGCATACATCTTTGTTAAGTACAAGTTGTTAACAACATATTTGCACACAATTCTCAGTTGACCTCTTCCCCAATTCCCACCCCACTCCCTCGCCCTCTCTCCCCCTGAGGTTCAGTTCAGTGAGTGACCTTGATATGATTGTGTAAGTACATCATGTGCCTTAAGGTTTTCCTCTGCCCCATGCATCCACTACAATTAAATCACCTTCTTTGCTTATTGAGGATCTCTCCTTTTCATCTGGAGACCCTCTTATGCCCCATCTTCTCCTTAGCATCCGCATATTAGGGAGAACATATGCTTCTTTACTCTTTGTGACTGGCTAATCTCACTTAACATAATGTTTTCCAGTTGCATCCATTTCCCTGCAAAGAACATGATTTTGTTCTTCTTTATGGCTGAGTAAAATTCCATTGTGTACATATCCCATAGTTTTGTAATCCATTCATCTGTCGATGGACATCTTGGCT
>PVLC010028759.1:0-20767 GCA_004027655.1 Graphiurus murinus
TTTTTTTTGCGGTACTGGGGATTGAACTCAGGGGCATTCTACCTCCGAGCTACACCCCCAGCCCTATTTTTTATTCTTTATTTTGAAACCGAGTCTCACTAAGTTGCGGAGTGCCTCACTAGGTAGCTGAGGCTGGCCGCGAATCCGGATCCTCCGGTCTCAGCCTCCCGAATGCTGGGATTACAAGCGTGCGCCACCATGCCCGGCTCTTCTCTAATCACTATTAAATAAGGAAAGGGTGGAGAAATCAGACTGCAAGTAGTAGAAAAAGTTTGAGCCCTTGATTGCTGTCCCAAGTTGTTGAAGAACTGCATACTAGGAGTGAAGATTACAAGGAACAGAAATGATCTTCATTGCATTATCCTTGGTCCTAAGGATCATTTCCACCAGCAATGATGTGTTCGCAGAGTTAAATGTAGGTTGAGTATGTGTGGAATCTGAGCTAAAGCAAATCACCTAGGGCTCTTCAGCAATTCATTCTAATGACATGCCTAAAGACAAGGTCTGTCCCCACAGTGAAAGAAAGCATCTGGAGGGATGCTTTGGGGGTAATACTTTCAATTTAGTTAAGCACCCTGCACACACATCAGATTTTTAGATTGCCTTGGTGGAAGGGTGGAGCCCAGCTATCAAATGCCTCACTCATAACAGACTCTGACTAGCTCAATGAAGTTTTCTCTTAAAATCAGTTCTCATGGCAAATCTTCTATCCCGAGGCTTTGCCTGTCAACCCAGCCTCTGGAGAGCTGCCCAGCTAGCACCGCCATTCTTACCCGGGTACCTTTGTTCTTTCAATGAACGCTCCTTTTGAAGACGGTAAAGACTCCAATTCAAATATCATCATAAATTGTTAAAGAAATAAGCCCATGTGAATAAAAATAGCTATCTAAAAGACAAGATGCAACAGCACGTATTATTCTCCAGGCCCAAAACAGTGATTACATCAGAAGATTTTCAGAAGTTGCTTTAATTTGAGTGGGCTGGGCCAGAAGATGCACAGGACTAATAATTACCCAGAGATTATTGGGTAATTATTAGTGGCAAATGATTCTTAACTCTTTTTTATCCATACATGATTCCTAAAATCTAATTGTGTTCCTTTCCTCTTGTTAATGTAACAAATCACAAACTTCATTGCTTAACAGAACAGATAATGGATTATAGAACTATTCTTCAGGTCAGAAATTCTAATATCAAGATGAGGGTAAGACAGCATTCCTTCTGGGAGACCTAGGTAAGAATCAAGCTTCTTTCCTTTTCCAGGAATATGTAAGTTGCCCACAGTCCTGGGACTCTGAACCCTCTTCCATGCCCAACATTCTTCATCTAGTTTCTGCTTCATACCTCCTCTCCTCTATTCTGATCTCTTGTCTTCCTTTTGAAAGGATCCTTAGGATTACATTGGATCCAACTGGATAATCCCTGGCTAAACTCAAAATAATCTCATCACAAATCCTCCACCTAATCACATTTGAAAAGTTACTTTTACCATGTAAAGTAACATATTTCTAGCTTCCAAGGATTAGAATATAAGCATTTTTCTTTTCCTTTTTTTTGGGGGGGGGGAGTATAAGGGGTTCCAGGGATATTCTATCTCTAAGCTACACCTCCAGCCCTTTTTATTTTTTTTTTCTTTTGAAACAGGATCTCTTTAGGTTGTTGAGAGTTTCCATAAATTGCTAAGGCTGGCCTCAAATCTGTGATCATTCTGTCTTAGCTTCCCAAGTACGGGATTATAGGCATGTGCTATCATGCTGGGTTAGAATATGGGTATCTTTCCAAAGCCATTATTCAGACTACTTTAATAGTTAATTTATATCTATTGAATGTTTACAAGTCACTTCTTCCTTCCACTTAAAAATACTGAGTATCTCATGATGCAAGGAATCTGTTAGGTTTCAGCGACACAAAAATGAATGAGATTTTGTTCCTGCTCATAATAATAAGAAAATCACCCAATAATTACGGAGTTTTCAAAATTTGTTAAACATTCTGGCTCTTTATTTAACTCTTCCTTTAGACTCACAATATGCCTATGAATAGGCTCCCTCACTTACTGCATTGTGTAGAGGAGAAAGTTGAGTCACTGAGAATTTAAGTAATTTTGCAACTTAAACAACTGGTAAGTGATAAAATCGGGATTTGAATTTAAGCAGCACATGCCCGAGTCTGCCACTTACCTGCTTTGCTGCTGGACAATCCCTTTAACAGTGCAATATCTATTTCTTGTCAGGATAAATCGTTCAGACTTTAGCTAACTTTAAGAACATTTCCTGGCAGATAGTAAGTACTCTGTAAATCCTGATGACAGTAGTTTACAACAGTGACTTGAAAAGCAAACTGGCCCCCTTTATTAGGAGATGGTTCCACTAGAGAAAGGCTGAGCTCCAACACTTCATCCTCACTCACTAGCGCTGCTGGGATTTGACATCAGGATGCAGAGGGATCAAACGAAGGAGAGTTTGGGAAGACAGGTCCTGATGAGCGAGAAAGAGAGTAGGCAGTACTCAGTTGCCATTTTTACCTGAAGTATCTGCTGACTGTTTCCAGAAGGAGACAATGTGTTTGTCCTGTAGCTTTGCTAATTATCAACTAATTAAGGAAATGATGGATAACCAGTGTCTCTTCCCAGTAGTATAACAAGATAGGTGGGCCAGTGCCCTAAGCACAGGGGTGTGACGGGTACACAGCACGGCATCTGTCATTAGCAGCATAATCTCAGTTCCCAGCACAGCAAACCCAGCCAGACTTTTAAACTATCCAATGATTAGATTTGCTCTAAATTATGCCCCCTCTCAGATGTCCAAATGCAGGAAATTCTGCATCATCTCACACTTGAGCTAAATACATTGAACTGCACAAATTAACATCTTAGTTTATTAGCAGCTGCAAAAGGAAATGTCTACAAATTCAAACTCAATCATGATAATTGAATTTCTATTAACCACCCTGGGAAGTATAGTTTTTGCCAACAGGGAAGGAAAGAATGCTATTTTAGTTGCCGCCATGACAAATGAGCCTCCACAGAGATTAATCAAAACATTTTGCATACTTTATTTGTTTAGTTCATTTTCCCAACCACCCTCACTCACTTTACTGTCTCTCCAATGGATAAGGGTTTGAATCTTAGCTTTTACTTTAAACAATATCATTGCACCTCTTTCATTTTACTGTATTAGAGTTTATATATGAGTCTATTTTAATGCATAATATTTATACCTTTCAATGAAATTATTTAATGAAGTCTAAATATAACCACTTATACATCATATAATGCTGAAAATCACTTTATCTTATAAGATTTCTGGCTCAAATACAAGCTAAAAGATCATATGCGTTATCATTATGATAGTTGTTAAAATATATCAGAAACCCTTAAAACCTGTAACATCTAGTGGATTTGGAGATGCAACTCAAAAAGCATTTTCAAGATAATTTGGCATTTATTCATTCAACTCTTATAAGATGAGTGATTATTTCAATGCAGTATGTTATGGAAATGGATGCTTCTATTTTGAGAGTAAGGATGAGGTTGGAAAATATCAACAACAACTTGGTATAAATTTAAAGAGAGTTAGGATTTTGCATGGAAGAGAGATGGTAAAACATCAGAAATACAAGAAAAGGCAGGGGAAAGTGGGTGGAGTCAGTTTGAGGCAAGCATCTTGAGGATTGTGAATGCCAGTCTGGAAACTTTGGACCTTTCTTTGGTAAGTAATGTGATGCCCTATGCAGAAATTTGTTAAATATAGAAGGAAGAAAAGGAGCTTTCCTTGTGTTCTAGAGAGGTCACAAATAGCAGTAGCAAAGTCAGTAGACTCCTTTCCTATTTATGCTGTAGAATTTTACTATAAAATTCATGGGTTAAAATTTCATAGCTTTATCTTATAGTTCTAAATCTCTGTTACCATCTAACTGGGCTAAAATCATGTGTTGTCACAGCTGTATTATTTGCTGGAGGCTCAGAATACTTTCTCTTGCTTTTTTTTTTTTTTTTTTGTGGTACTGGGGATTGAACTCAGGGGCGTAGGGGCATTCTACCTCCGAACTATACCCCCAGCCATATTTTTTATTCTTTATTTTGAAACAGGGTCTCCCTAAGTTGCAGAAGGCCTCACTAGTTAGCTGAGGCTGGCCGTGAACCCGGATCTTCTGGTCTCAGCCTCCCAAGTACTGGGATTACAAGCATGTGCCACCATGCTGGGCTTCTCTTGTCTTCTGAAGCTTCTAGAAGCCACTGACTTTTTTGGTTCATTGGACTCTTGCTCCATCTTCAAAGCTAACAGAGTCTAGTTGTGGCCTTCTCACTCTACCATTTGTTAGAGTCTTCTTTTCTGTCTCATTCTTCCCTTTTCACAGATCTGTTTGATTACATCTGCCTACCCATAGCATCAAAAATAATATCTCTTATTTAAGTTTAGATAATTATCAATTTTATTTTCATATTCTCCCTCAATTCCACTTTTACATTGTTTATCTATGTCCTGTACCAACATCGAGTCCTCCAGATGTGGGTAGAGGGCATAAAGGTTAGCAGTATTCTGTTTATCATTCAGGAGAGGCACTGATTTAGGGAAATGATAGAGAGACAGACTTTGAATATTCTGAGTTTATAATACTTGGTGTATTTTCAGTAGGGGAAATTTATAGCTAGTTATGGTAAAAACGTGTGGGACTTTTAGTTGATCACCAATGCAGTATGAGCCAATAGCTTGTACAGGAAACACCATGGGCTTGGAGTCAACAGTTGCCACAGTCTGCCAGTGTACCCACTATGTGCATATGACATTGGACTAAGTTATTTCCATAAATTATCTCCTTAAAAATGTATGAGAACTGATGGCTTCTTTCTTGAGCAGAGACACTGAAGCTGAGGAATCAAATTCATCAAGTCTCAAGCAAGAGGAAAAAATGACTCCAGAGAATTTATACATAAAGTGATTTCTTTTCCAAGTATAAAGGAAATTCAAGAAGCCAGAGTGACCAGCAAGAAGAATTATGTAAAAGAAGTGAATAGTCAAGCCATTTATTTTAGTGTTTGTTTTGTTCCTAAACAAAACAAAATAAAATACAATTAAAAACCTCAAAAGGTATAAGATAATTTTGGGGGAATGTTAGTAAGAGCTTCTATTTATAGACTTCTTGCTTTTCTTGGGCCAAGTGCCTAGGGACAGGCACTCTTCTAGAGCACTGTAATGAGTATCTACCTCCTATTTCACTGATAAAGAGGTGTGAGCAATGCTCCCACAGGTACATCTGCATGCCTCCCTATGACGGTGCTACATACCTGCTCTCCCTCTGTCTTAGCATTTTCACTGCTATAATCCAAGAAGGGACCATACAACTTAAAGGAAAGGAGATTTATTTGCTCATGGCTTCCTTGGAGATTTTGGGATTCAGTCCTTGTGAAGTCAGGTTAGGTGATCTCAGGGCATAGTAGCAGAAAGTGCAGAGAGGGAGAGGCTTTGGTCCTCACATCATGCAGCACTAGCAAGAGGAGAAGGAACCATATATAATCCCCAAGGCCACATCCCCAGGGCCCTACCTTCTCCAGCCTCGCCCTCCTGGCCCTGACCATTATCCAGATAAATCTATTACACAGCAATCCTGAGCTTAACACATGAGCTCTTCAGGGGGAACTCTATATCTAATTATGACCTTCCACCCCTGGACCCTGAAGAGCTCATGAACAATTCAGAATGCAAAATGAATTTAGTCCATCTCCAAGACTTCCAAAGTCTTTAGAGTACCACCATCTCTCAAAAGTTCAAACTTCAAAGTCTCCACTGAGATTCAAGGTGAACTCTTGTGAATCCACATTAAAAAAAAAATGAAAGTCAAAATAAAAAGGAAGTTGCATGCATTCAATGTACAATGGCACAGAGTAAACATTTGCATTCCAAAAAAGAGGAATAGAATTGAAGCATTACCAAAAACTGGCAGGGCAAGCATTTAATCCTGTGGCTCCATTTTTGGCATCTGAAGCACATGGCAGTGAGATGTGATCTCAAAGGGATCTTAGCAGCCCCACTCCTGTGGCATGGCTGATGGCAATGGGCAATGTACTCACTCTCCAGTCTGTCGCCATGGCTTGCAGCTTGCAGTGTTTTCTCATGATCGTTCTGTGTCTAGAATTTCTAAATTTCAGAGTTTTTTTTGTTTTGTTTTGTTTTTTGTTTGCAACTATGGCTTCACCCTCACAGCTTCAAAAATTATCCCATTTGGGCCTGCTTACAGGGATTCCAACCCTACCACATGTTGTCTGTATTCCCAGGCATTCCTTTGAAATCTGTAGTGAATACTTCATGACCCCTTTTATCAAGCAACGCTAGCATTATGTGACCGACAAAATTCATTAATCAGCAAGAAAGGTAGTCATACCCTTTTCAATAACTGCCACTGGGCCGGTTTAGTCACTGCTGATATACCTGTTTCAATCATAGCCACTACTGATGGGTCCTTTTTTCCCTGGTTGGTTCTGAACTTGGACTTGAACTGCCCCGACCACATTCTTTCTTTGTTCCTAATCAAAGCATTCAATCTCCATTCAGTTATCTTACTTTCTTTCACAGTAACATCTCCCTGGGTCCAGCTTTACACATGCCTTCCTGGCCAAACTGCCAACCTATAAAATCTATCTGCCTTACTTTTGAATCCTGAAATTTAGTGTATAATTCACTGAATGTGGACATTAATATCCACAATGCAATTTGGATATTTTGTTGCTTTGAGATTTTCTTTGCCAATTTATTAATCAGTACATCATCTCTAAATTTGCCTTACACGAAGTTTCAAAACAAGGGAAAAATGCCAATAAATTTTTTTCCAGAATGTAACATGAGTGGCCTCTGCTCCATTTTTCTATGGATTCCTCTTTTTCCTCTCATGTCTCCTAAGCACAGTCTCTACCATCCACCTTTCTAGCCACATTCTGGCTCTTCCAATTTCCTCTCACAAACCAGTTCCAAAGATTCACAAAACACATGGTCAGCCTTAAGTATAGTAATGATGATTCCACTCCAGGTACCAATTTGTATCTTAGTCAGCATTCACACTGCTATAATCCAAGAACTGACAATACAACTTAGAGGAATGTTTTTCTGCTCATGGTGTCCTTGGAAATTTTTGGCTTTGGTCCATGTGAGACCAGGGACTGCAGGCCTCAGGACATGGTGGTGGGAAGCAGAGAGAGGGAGAGTATAAGGCTCTGCTCCTCACATCACAGAGGCTGGAAATAGAAATAGAGTAGCACCAACAAAAAGAGGAGCCATATATAATCCCCAAGGCTGCACCCCCAGAGACCCACCTTCTCTCTTCATACCATACCAGTCCTGGCCAACACCCAGAAAAATCAATTACATGTCAAACCTGAACTTAATACATGAACTCTTTAGGGGGCACTTTATATCCAATCATGACACCCTCCAATTACAATGGAGAGCTGCCCATGAGTCCATCTTGACACACTTCCTCCCCTTATGAAATTATTCCTGTCCTTAATCACCTGCTCAAGGAAATTGTTACCATTAATGTTTAAGTCAGCAGTCTTACTGCTGTAATCCAAACTACCTGATCACCACACAACTTAGAGAAAGAATTATTTGCTCACAGTTTTAGAGATTTCAGGGGTTTAGTCCATGTCAGGACAGGTTACATGGATGGAGCTCATGGCATGCCAGCAAGAATATGAGAGAGAAAAAGAGAGAGAGAGACAAAGAGAGAGAGAGAGAGAGAGAGAGAGAGAGAGAGAGAGAAGGCTCTGCTTTCACATAATGGAGGCCAGAAAGCAGAAGAGAGCAAGCAAGGGGATTCAAAGACACTAGTACAGTCCCTACCACACTCACTGAGACCCACCTCCTCCAGACACACCCCACCTGCCTAGGTTCCCACTCAATAAATCCATTCTAATAGATTTACCCATTGATGAAATTGCAACCTTCATTAAAACTCTGAACACCAATACATGAACTCTTTCAGGGGACATCCTATATATAACTGTCACAGTTAATGTACATTCTCTCTGCTCTATGTTCTCCCACTTTATCAAACAATGTCTCCTTTGATTCCACTGCCCCCTCTTATTTATGCTGTTTGGCATAGAGAAAAACTCCTTCATGAACTCCTTCTATTGCTCACCTGTACAGTTCTTCTCCTGTGATTCCTTTCTCTCAAGCCCCCAGCCAGTCTAGCACTCCTTCAGTGCCACCAAATTGCTCTTGTGATGATAGCCAATAACCAGGGTGTTCATAGAGTTTATCACCCAAGCAGAGGCACACTTGGGAGTGAAAGGGGTTCCATTTTATCATAATAATATGCTCAAACCCAGATCCATGGCAAATACTGTATCATAAATTGGATTTCATAGAATGAGCATTGATATGGAGACTTCCATGGGGAATGGTGTTGAAACCAGGGGGAAACCAGGAGGCACACCTGTAAGATAGTGAGTAAAGCAGAGCTGAGAAGAGCGTAACTGTCAAGACTCTTTGTATACACAGCTGATATACCAGTTACTGAAAGACACTTAATCCTGAAGAGACCATCCATATGGAGCACCTTATCATCCCTGCACTAGGAGGTATGGCCATCCTACCATTATTAGTCATGTTGCTAAACCCAACTACCAAGCCTTGGGTCTCATTTTCCTTGACTTTGCAGCCACCTTTGATCTAGATTATCACTCACATTTCCTTGAAGAACCTTGTGTTTTTTTTTTTTTTCTTTTCTAGATATTGCCAGCTCTTCATTTTCCAATTGTCTCACTGGCTGTCATCTCCTCAGTGATGAGAGACAGTAATTGTTATGCATCCTCACTTCTTTGAATAGTAACTTCTTGTGTGAAGCAGAGCTCTATCTTCTCTAAGTCTACTGACTCCTAAGTCAGGGGCTACAAAGTACTATGGGTTGAGCATTCTGAGTCCAAAAATCAAACTACTAAAAAATCTAAAACTTTCTGATCACAACATGATGGCACAAGTGAAAATTTTGACACCTCACCTTATGTGACAGGTGGCAATCAGAACGCAAGTACACTAAACATATATTATAAAACTACTTTAGGTTAGAGGTACAGCTTAGTGAAAGAGTGTATATGTGAGGCCCTGGGTTCAATCCTCAGCAACACACACACACATACACACACACACACACACTCACACACATCTTTAGGCTATGTACACAAAACATAAATAAATTTAGACTTGGGTCCCATACTCAAAATATCTCTATGTTTAAGCACATATCCCCAAATCTGAAAAAAATCCAAAATTCTAAGACATTTCTTATCCCAAGCATTTTGAATAAGGGTGCTCAAACCTTTACTCATAAGATAAATCCTAGCCGGGCATGGTGGCTCATGCTTGTAATCCCAGTACTTGGGAAGCTGAGACAGGAGGATCCAGGTTCACGGCCAGCCTCAGCTACCTAGTGAGGCACTCCATAACTTAGTGAGACCCTGTTTCAAAATAAAGAATAAAAAATAGGGCTGGGGGTGTAGCTCAGAGGTGGAATGCCCCTGAGTTCAATACCTAGTACCACACACACACACAAAAAGATAAATCCTGCCCTTTGCCTGAAGTTGTAAATAAAGTTTTGTGAGACCCAATCACACTCATTTGTACTGTCTATGGCTATGCTTGTGCTATAATCACAGGTTGAAAAATTGTGACAGAGGACTCAAGGTCTTCAAAGTCAAAGACATTTGTTATTGTGTCCTTTACAAAAAATGTTGGGTGACTTTTGATCTAGGTGACAGGATCACATGTGCAGAAATGAGAAGATCTCATTTAGGTCTTTAAGAATATTACTGTTACAGTACAGTTCTCTCTACCCCTAGCACATGCACACATCTGACATTCCCCATACCTATTTCCAGTTTTAGTTTTCCTTCCTTATCTCTAGTCAGGCTTCTCCGTGTGTGTGTGTGTGTGTATCTGGACCTCTGGACCCATTTATATCTATGTATATTATGTTTATCTATCTAATTTTGGGAGAGAGAGAGAGAGAGAGAGAGAGAGAGAGAACTAGAACCTGGCAAATTAAAAATCTTCAGGGCAGACTAACAGGCTGGAGTGATTGGCCTAATATCTGAACACTGTGGCTCAGCCAAGCCAGCATATAAAATTCACTATCAGCTAGCTAATGTACTTATATATTTTACTGTCTTCATTCACTCCTAATTTAATAATGAATATCCATGTGGAACGGGTTTGGGGATACATCCTAAAGTGCCCAGAATAGTTGCCCAGAACACAGTTACTCTAAAATATGTATTTTTTGAATGAATGGGTTTCAGTACCATGTCTAGGACTCTCAAGTTTATATCCTTAGCATAGGACTTGTCCTGAACTCTGAAAAAGTATATATCCAATTATTCTATATGCATCTCCACTTTCATCTTGGATTTATAAGAAGTATCAATATATCATGTCCAAAGTTGTCTCCTGACACCTCTGTCTTCATTCTCTATCTCCTTCAATGAGTCCTTCTCAACTTCTCCGTTTAGAATACCATAGCCCCTTCCCTCTGTTTTCTGCTTAATTTTTCTCAGTTGTAATTATCACTAACCTATATATTACCTATTGTATTAGTTTACTTTTTTATAGTCAGTAGTTCTCCCAGAAGATAAATTAATTGTAGAATTTTTTTTAAACTATCCTTACAGTTTACTGCTTGCTGCCTCATCTTTAAAAGAATGCTTGGTGAACTTTATGCAAATATATATCTCATCCAATATATAAAGTGAATAGAATACGTTCTGCTCTAGTTTAGTTATAAAGAATGAAAATTTCTGAAACAGTGACATGTAGCCTCATATCTGTCCTGCAAGAATTTCTGAAACAGTGACATGTCGCCTCATATCTGTCCTGCAAGAATCTTTGCAGAACCAAAGTTATTTTAGGATCTTTTAATCTTTAGGCATTTTGGAAATCCTGCCACTCATTACATAAAACATATTAAAATGTACCATTTCCCATATTAATCATATACTTTTGCTGTAAAAATTTGACTTTAGAATTAATTGGCTAAGAGTAGCTGCTTACTTTTGATTTTGACTTCTCATTAATGCTGCCTATTTTCTGGAAAACTTTAAAGAATGAGGGAATCTAACCTATAAACTGTTTTCAGGTATGCTGTGTTCAGAGATACCATACTCAATATAGTTGAGAATTTTCATGTAAAACATTTCCTGAAATGTTTATTAATGCCAAACCAAGGCTGTAAATTTTGAATTCTGGAACCATTAAGTTCTTGATAAGAATTTTTGTTGGCCTCTAGCAGTCACAGACAATGGACTTGTCCAGAACTGGGGAGCATTCTTAAAACTACTTGTGCAGGAAGAGATTAGTGTGTCTGGAGTTTGGGGAAGTAAATTGGAGAGAGCGTACAGAGGCCTTTGAATACTACCCTACAGCAATTAGACCTGCTGGTAAAATCAGTAAAAGGCAGTGGCAGCTCTCAGGTGCAGCAGCCAGATGGCCTACCTGAGATGACCTGCCATAGGGAGTGCAGTTGGCTGACAGTCTGCAGCTTCAGGTACTTCCAGGACCTGCCCTAGCATGAGAGCCCAGGCCATCCTCTTCCCAGATAGCTCTCATCAAAGAGTAAGCTTACTGACCCTTATTCTGGACATTTGTAAGGTGAGACTCCCAGAAATCTTTGTGCCAGAGCTCCCTTGAGGATGCCTGGGACTTTCAGAGGTGGGCTACAAGTCAGAGGCTGATACTCACCAATCTTCCTTGTTTTTCACAGTGCAAATCCACAATGGTTGAAAGGTCTTCTTTCCTACTCTTCCTCTCTCTCCCTCGTTATCTTTCAGAGGCATTGCCCTGAATACATTTCTTGCACCTCTTTGTCTTGGAGTCTGCTTCTGCAGGATCCAGATGTGAGAGGGGCAGGATATAAGGTAGTTTGCTTGGCTTTTAAAGTTACCATAAACTAGAGCAACAATGCTTATTCAACCTGGCTTCTCAGTGTTTCCCATACAACTTTCTCTTACAAGCAAGCAGATTCCAACATAGCATGGCGATGCCATCTGCAACTTATGCTTCATTTATTTAGGGCTCAAATCATGACTTGTTTCTTTCCTCTACGATTGCATGCATTCAAACCCTTGTCTCATAGTTCAACTAAATCCCAAAGCCTTTGTGAATCTTTCACTCTTCCAGCCAAAGTAAATTTTAAAAATCTCCAACTTTCTATTACATTTAGAGGAAAAAAAATCATGACTCATCCCTTAAGTATTTTAATAGTTTTGTCTCTTTAATTTTAATATTTTCAAGGTCAATTAATAAATCTTCTATATCCCATTGCTCTCTCATCGGCTAGCAGATTTCTGGATACTTAGTAGATTGTTAAAATTTTTTTTGTTGGTGGATTCAGACCTATGTGCCAACAATTCAAATATTTGGAAAATAATTGAAGTGGGCTAACGTCTAATAGTAGCTACTATCAGATATAAAAGAAAAGAACCAGGCCTTAGAGCTCATAATGAAGCAGTTGTGTTTCTAATTAAATTTCAGACTTGTTAGGAGATTGTACTGTGATTCAATGATAATGAGAAGTCTGGACACCAGGAGGAAGTGTAATACAGAAGTGGCTTTATCATATAAATCACAGAAGATAAAAAAAGAAATCACATACAACCTTGACCAAAGCAATTTTATTAACTCTACTAATGCAAACCATTTTCTGGAGGAAGGGAGAAACAAAAATAATCTTTGTCTTATATTTTTTCAATGTCACCATTTATTTAATGAGTTCAAAATGGGATCGTTTTCAGGAAGTAATCTTAACAAACATATGCTTATCTCCTTTTGACAGCAACAATAAACTAAAAGTCAAGACAGCAAGGGTCAGGAAGAAAAGACATTTGTGAGTTAGTTGTGTGTGGCTAGACAAGTCTGGGTTTCAGAGTCACTGGCCGCCCATGAACTAGACCTGACACAGTTGGGGAAATTAGGATGTATCCACCTCAGGGGAAAGGGGGGGGGGCTCTTTTGAGAGAGAGGGCACATGACTCAACAAGACAGCATTTATCTGGCTCGTGGGAAAGAAATCAGACAGTGCTTGAAAGCCTGGCACCTGATGCTATGAGAGCCAGGTCCCTTCTCAGAGTTTGGCTAGGCAGGTTCAAGAAGCTTAGAGTCCTGAGCTCCTCCAAGTAAAGAGAGATCATAATGCAGGATGAACACAAATAAATATCGGGCAGTAATGTTGATGCTTTCCTTCCTGGTATTTCTTTGCCCCTTTCCTTTGTGAAATGGAAATACTGTGTCAGTGGAAAGCTCTTTATGAAAGAGGAAGTTTTCTGCTGGCTGTTTTAATTGTAATACCAAGAGAGGTGGGGGGAGGGGAGGGGCACCAAGTGCTGTGTGCATGTATGTCCTGGTCAATATGATTTACGTTATGATGTGAGACTATAATGAAAACAAGAATAAAAGCACATTAAAAATTAACTTGTATACTAAAGTAATTGTAATACCAAACTGATTTATACAAATTTAGCATATGATTTCCTTACTGTAATGTCCTTACAAAGAGAAGTGAATTCAATGGCTGTAAGAATAAATGACATTCCCTACTATTCTAAATTTATATAATAGTCCTTTTATTTAATATTTTTAAAACTTGTTCACGTCAAGGATCTGTTTTCTGAAATAGGATGCATTATTTTATTGGAATTTTCTGCCAGAAATATATAATTTTTAAGACAAACTAATTTTTCAGAATGATCATTTTTACATAAATGAACACAAAAATCTCATCATCCAAATACCTTATTTTTATGTTCTCAAAAAGATAATATTAAATGGTGACTATAATCTCTTGGTGTGCTCAATTAATAGCAATAACAAAATACTGGTTCAAGTGTCTCTCGTTCATTCATGTAGAACTCATTAATTCAAGGGTTAGATTTAGGTTGGGATAAGTGAATTAAAAGTACATCTTTGCAATCTCTGCAAGGACTGATGCTGTTCATTTCAAAATTATTGTTACGATTTTTATGAAACATATTAGTGAGGATGAGAGTCTTTCCAATTATCTACAGGTGTTCCAAAGTCAAGTTCAGCAAATAAGAAGCCACATCCTTTTGTTTGTAGTAAGCAGAAATGGAAACAGTTATTGCTCATAAAAGGTTTTCTTTTAGTAACAAAAGTTGTTAAAGATACATTAAGCAAACCTTCTTACCCTGCCTCCTAAAAGAAACCTGTTTTGCCTGTTGCTGTATTGCTTTATTAGATAGGTCCTTTGTTGATATCCTAAATCATGTGGATTTTTTATGTTTTATGCATATCTCTAAATTTATAGTGTCACATTAAAATTCTAATAATGAAAAACCTAAATTTGATCCAATATCAGCAACTCTATTTAGTTTGCACTAGTCTCCCAGAATAAATAATTATGCATCTGAAGAAATGTCAGAAAATTTTAAAGCCACAAATGCTTCTTTTAAAATACTCTGCTTAAGTAATAAATATAATGTAAGATAGTGCAAACTATGTGTAATGTTTGAAAAACGTATCCTAGGTGCTGAGAAAGATCCATTTTAGTACAGCAGTTGAAGAATACATTGCATTAATTTCACATTTTTTTTTTACTTTAAAAGAAAACAAAATTTACTGTCACAGATTAAGTGACATCCCTCGAAACATGAGCCTTTAGGGAAATTTAACATTAAATATGTTTTACTGAACAAATATTATGCCTGAAGTAGTGGTAGAAAATTAGCACAAATTTAAATTACGGTCAAAATATAAAGGAATGCAGTTTTTCTTAGAATTTTCAGACCCTAAAGGTAAGGATAATTAGATCCTGGTATGTAGCTATTAGAGATAGAAGTCTATAGTTCATGGGCAACTTGTTTCCTTGGGTCCTGGGTCAGAAGCTGTACCATGCTGCAAGCTGACTCTGACAGCACTTGCAAAATCCTGATATATTCTTCTAAAGCAAGATGGGATATCATTTATGAAAATCACACAAGTATTGCTCTTCTTCCGCCTATGTTCCTAAATGATGTTAATCCACTCAGATTACTGAGTAGGACACCAAAACTGCTCTCCAGTAGGTAAGACTAAGCTTTTAATTCTTTCTGAATGGTTTACCAACCTGGCTTTGATAAATCTAGTTTAACATACATAAATGGCTTAACTGTTGTTTCTAATAAAGCTATCCTTAAACACATGCCTTAAATATGAGTATAAAGTTTCCACCTCCTTGTCTCAGGGGCAAGCTTGGGAAGTGAAGTGAGACCCAGGCAAGTGCGGCTGGGGAGAATGAGGTGAGGAAAAGACATCTCCTATGATTCTTAAAGCTTAAGAATAGAGTTTTACTGAGACATTAAAAAAAACAAAATCATGTCATTTGCAGGAAAATGGACAGAACTTGAGAATATTATGCTAAGTGACATCAATCAGTCATAAAAAAATGAAAGGTGATATGCTTTCCCTCACAAGTGAAATCTAGGGAGAAACTGGACTACAAAAGGGACTCCGGATAAAGGAGGAGAAACTTTAGCAGAATGATGGAAGGGGCCTAGGGAGGGGGGATGAGTTTGGAGACGGAGATTTGATGAAGGGAACATGTCAGTTGACATCATGTACATGTACAAAATTATCAATGCCAATTTCAATATCATGTATGGGGAGGGGAAAGGAGTGATATGGGAGCCGGGGAAAGCTCACCAAGTGCTGCGTATACAATGCCTCTATCACTCTAACTTCATGTGGTTACAGCACAGCAATAAAAAGAATGAGTCAATGACTCACATTCTATCATCCCAGTGAGTCAGAATCATGCAGGAATGCTTGAGAATGCGGAGTTTGGAGTCTATATCCTGTCATTTTGATTTAGAAGGTCAGGGGCAGGATGAAGTTTAGGATTCTGAATGTCTAACAAGGACTTTTGGTGATTCTGATGCTAGGGGTCTCAGCTCTAAGGAAATGAAAGCTTTGATGCCTTACCTAACTCCAACTTCCTTGAAAAATAACCTTTGAATTAGAGAAGCTATAAAGTGATCATCTTGTTCTTGAAGACAGTAGGTAGCTGGCTCATCTTCGGTCCCACGGGCACTAATTGACATTTATCCTCAGCACAGTCACTTCCACGGCCCACACACTTAATGATGGCCCAACCCTGTGGTTAGAAGCTTCATAAATGGAAATACACACAGCGGTGGTGGCCTTTTATTTATATACTCATTTCAAAGAGAAGTCAGAGCAGTTAGCCTGTGCAGTCTGTTTACTAAACAGAGTTTAAGCAATGGGCATAGATGGGGAAGCTTTCAGCTTAATCTCTACCAGATGATTAAAAAGTTTCCAGTTGGTTTCCTTCTCACAACCTAGCCAGCAAAGCGGTAATACCTGCAAAATAATTACGATAGAGCATGTGCTTAATTTATTCCAAACAGTGCAAGATTTTCACATTAGCATTAATGGCTTGCTTATAGTGGAACCCTAGAGGCCACATAAAATAATAGGAGGCTCGAAAGTTGCAGCTAAAAAGGAAGTGTAAAAAAAAAAAATTGCTTCTACTGTTTGTGGTATGTTCCACCAAAAGATTGTGGTTCAATGTTCACATTGTTCTCTCCAGACAGTACTAATTTGTTTCCAATTAAAAGAAAATGGATTGCAAATGAGTTCACAGAGCAGCCTGGTCAAAGGAATAGGCCTAGTTTATAATGTTGCCTCGGGAACAGCTATTTTGCTGCAGGACACAAATCCAGCCCTGGGTTGTACAGAGTAGCTGTGTCCAAAGAGAAGAGTTAGAGTTACTCTGCTAATGGAATTCATTGTGCTGCTGAAGCTAGTTATTATCCTCTATTTGGGTAGTTTGCAGAGGCTTATAAGTCTTTGTGGTAGAAAGAGATTAATAAACTTGCATCTCAATTCATATTGAGTAATTGTTAATGATTAGCCTCAATTTTAATAGTGAGGCTTTCTGCCCACCCCCGTGTCATGAGAGGCTAATTGTTTCCTTATGATCCTCATCTCTTTGATATGTAGACAATGAGCTATGAGGCAGGCATTTGATGAAGTCAGAGAAGACAGGGAGAGAGGAAGTGTTCTTGGTGATATGATAAAAGACTAAAGACCTGTGACCCCTTCAGACCCCTGACCAGAAAGTGTTGGGAAATGCTTCTCATTCCTGTTGTTGCATTAAAGTCCAGGAAGTAACAGAAATACGAATGCTACCAGCTAGAAAGGGAAGTGTTCTTGCTTTTAAAAAAAGGAGAGACATATACAAAAGCGTATCTCTCTTACATTCTCTAAATCTCCTTTGTACAGTTGGGAAGAACTGGGACCTAGACCATCCTTAGAAACATGGAATTCCTATGCACGTTTTCTGCAGAGAATCAGGGTGTGTAAGGGGTGAATGGGTCTGTGTAGAATTAATTAGGCCTATGCAATAAAAACGAGTGGTCAAAGTAATGTCCTTGGGATAAGAAGTGAATTGTTTCCGGTAAGAACTGGGTCACATTCTGGAGCACAATGAATTCAAGTAACTGTCCCCTGATCTCTGATTTGCTACCAGTGAAGACTGTACTTAACACAAGAAACGAATCCCAACTCAAACTTGCTTAAGTAAAACAAAAGAACTGTTGTTGCAGCAGAATGATTTTTGGGGGAGAAGGAGAACGTTGCCTAAGTTTGTGAATGTGGAACTTCAACTTTCTTGATCTTCATAGATAATAGGAACAAACACATAGTAGGCAATCATATATAGGTGTCATTATTCTTTTGAAAGAATTTCTTTAAAAGTTAAGCTATCATAAGAAAAATTTATGCAAAATTTTGAAATAAGGAAAAAGGCAGTTGCAGAACATTTCAGTGTTAAAAAGGAGGATGAACCCAGCCAGTGTCCTATTTAGTAATGATTAAAGATCTCAATCAAATGAGGTTATATGTTAAAATGCAATTTTCATCTTTCATCAAAGCAATTTTTGTCTTTTAGGAAAAAAATTCCAAAGTTACAGTTTATCACCATATGGAAGAGCCAGTTTTGTATATACTCCAGCCATCTTACCCTTAATTCCCTTTAATTAAATTCACTATGAATATCTGGCTCCATAAATGTTCTTTAAATTGATCTTAATATCTTAATATGAATTCTCTCATTAATTAAAGAATTGACTAAAATCTCTGACAAAGGTTCATTTTATACTTGCTTAGGAGTCAATAATGTACTTTTTGGGAAATTATACATTTAGTAATAACTAAAATACATTTACTGTACAATTACCAGTGAAGCATACACTAACCTTAGTCTGCAAATACTTTTGAGAAATTAATTTCACACTATAATTTCCTGCAGTAGATGTCTTCTATTTTGGAAGAATGGATTTCTTGCTGCTGTCTGACCATCTCAGTCCTTCGTACCTACGGGGTTTTGAATTTTCTGTTTGCTTTTCTGAATTGCTCCCAAATGACCATATGATTCACTTCTTAATTTTGTTCAGGTCTCTACTGGAATACCATCTTCATAGAGAGGTCTCCTTGACTATTCCCTCTGAAGTAAGTTCTTCTCTGTCATTAACCTAATTTATTTTTCTTCATAGGACTATCATATGCCTATTTGTTTCTTCTTGTATTAGAAGGTAAACTTTATGAGAGCAGGGATGTTACAGAATTGCTGCGGATGTATGTTTTCATCTGTAGTGATTCCTGGGAAAACTTTATATTATCTGACACAATATGTACACAAAGCTAGTGGGAAGTCAGATAGAAGATCTAATCTGTGACATGAGGATACCAGATGTATGAGTGTAAAATAAAATGAGCAACAGTCATAGATAATATTGAGCATTCCCTAGGTGACAGGTTCTAGTCTAAGCATCATTATTTTCTGTGAATTATGTGTGCTAGTAATTTATTAATAATCCTCACCACAGAAAAGGAGGCTAAAAATTATGACTAAACCAGTGTTATAGATGAAGCAATAGAATACAAGATGGTTAAGTAACTTGTCTACATTACACAGGAAAAATCGGAATCCTTGATTTAAAGCAGGGTGCATACAAGTTTGTAAATGTCAACTTTGATATTTACACACTTCTCTTTTTTTCTTCTTTCTTTCTCTTTCTTTCTTTCTTTCTTTCTTTCTTTCTTTCTTTCTTTCTTTCTTTCTTTCTTTCTTCTTTCATTTATTATTTTTGTGGTGCTGAGGATTGAGACCAAGGCCATTCTACCACTAAGCTACATCCTTAGCCCTTTGAATTTTTTTTTCTTTGATTTTGAGACAGGATCTTGCTAAATTGCCCAGGTTGGACATGAATTTGCATCCCCCCTGCCTTGATCCATTCATCCCCCAGTAGTTGGGATTGCAAGTATTGTGCACCACATCCAACTTCATCTTTATTCTCTTAATAACTGGAATATAAGCCCCTCAAGGGCGGAGTTTCTGTTTATTCTTGTTTTTTATTATTTTACTATTATATCCCAGGCCATAGATAGTATTTATTGCATAACAGATATTCAATAAATAAATGATTTACTAATGAATGAATTTTTTTTGATGGTTTACTATGTTTCTGCCAGTCTCTTTGGCACTGGAAATATAGTATTTTATCTCAGAGGTGTTGTGACAGGCAACAGAAGAGGCCACCTCCTAGATAAAATACTATGTAAGGAAAGTCAGTAATTCACCACAGACTATTTAAGACATTTGAAGTATCACACAAAAATCACTGTATATAGTCATTATGTTTTCTACAAACTCAACTTGAGAATGCAAGTATCTTTCTTGACCCTGGAAATACTCTGTCAGTGTGTCAAAGTGAGCGGGGTACAACTTGAGGGAGCACACTGGTGCTCCAGAGCTAAGGCTGCCTCCTCTACTTGGAGGCAGCTACCCTGTGGCTTTGAACAGCAGTGCTGGGCTGAGCTGTTCCTGCCTGGTCTCCTCCGGCAACCCGAAGAGAAAGCCTGCCAGTCCTGCTTGGCCAAGGATGATAGCAATTTAAAATAAATGTAACTACTTTGTACATTTTCCGGGTCTGAGTGGGTCCATAACTGAATGGATGTATCTAAAAATTTTATGTTGTGAAGGAGGTAGATATAATAATTGCAATTTTAAATGTAGGAATAAAATTACTTCCCCAGGGCTGCTTCTTCTGCAGCAGAAGTCAAATCAAGATTAGACTTGTTTCCTGTAGAGAAATTACCATGACTGTGTCCTAAACTCAGAAGGCTATCAGTAGTCTAACTAAAGGTTTCGCATTCACAGAGATGGTATTTTATGTGAGTGTGTGTGTGTGTGTGTGTGTGTGTGTGTGTGTGTGTGTGTTACTGGGGAATGAACCCAGGAGGATTCTACCTCTGAGCTACACCCCCAGTCTTTTTTTTTTTCTTCTTCTTCTTTTTTTTATTATAATAATTCGTGCTTTGTATTTATACATTTTTGTTAGGTACAAATTGATAAAGACAAATGTGCACACATTTCTCATCTGACCATATCCCCAATTCCCACCCTGCTCCCTCGCCCTCCCTCCCTCTCAAGTTCAGTTCAGTGAGTGATCTTGATATAATTGTGTAAGTACATCATGTGCCTTAGTATGCTCTTCCCCCCCACCCCCCCGTCCATTCCCTTCGGTTAAGTCTACTTCTTTGTTTATCGAGGGTCTCTACTTTTTCATCTGGGGACCCTCTTATGTCCCATCTACTCCCTAACATCCGCATATTAGGGAGAACATATGCTTCTTTACTCTTTGTGACTGGCTAATCTCACTTAACATAATGTTTTCCAGTTGCATCCATTTCCCTGCAAAGAA
>PVLC010028760.1:0-20769 GCA_004027655.1 Graphiurus murinus
CGGTGCTGGGGATTGAACTCAGGGGCGTTTTACCTCCGAGCTATACCCCCAGCCCTATTTTTTATTCTTTATTTTGAAACCGGGTCTCACTAAGTTGCGGAGGGCCTCACTAGGTAGCTGAGGCTGGCCGCGAACCCGGATCCTCCGGTCTCAGCCTCCCAAATGCTGGGATTACAAGCATGCGCCACCACGCCCGGCTGGGTCCAAAATTTTAAAATGGGTTATTAAACTGCCAGCTTTAACTCCAGAGACACTACTTGTTATTCTATGCTAATGGGGAGAAAGGAGAGACAACAGATTTGCCTTTTTGGAACCCTCTCTTCGATCTCATTTTCTTAGGTTGGAATGAGCAGGTGGGCAAGATTGGGACAGACCTTGAGGGACCTGGTGCACCTGAAGGAAAGTTAAGCAGGCCCTCAGAAGTGGAAATACAGGACTCCCCTCCTAGTTGCAGTTAAAGAACCACAGAAAACTGTATGCATAAGCTGAGTGCGGTGGTGGTGGGAGGCTGAGACAGGAGGATTGTAGGTTTGAGGACAGCCTTATCAAGTAGTGAGACTCTCATCAACCTAATAAGACCTTGTTTAAAAATAAAAAATAAAATTTGGGCTGGTGGTGTAGTTCAGAGGTAGAATACCCCTGGGTTCAATCCCCAATACCACAACAAGAAAAAAAGAGAGAAAGAAAGAAAGAACTGCATACATAACCACCTGCAGGGTTTTACTTAGACCTGATGGGAAAGGTTCCAACATGGCAGAAACAGCTAAGCTATGGCATAAAAAGAGATAGTGACCTTCTTGATGCATATGCATTCGGGGGGATATAAGGCTTCCCATGTGAAGAGCCCCACACTTTCTGGCTCTCCAGAAAGCAGCTGGTTCCAACCCCCTTTTTCTCTGGAACTGACTTCACAGCCTTCATTTATACTGGTTCCTACTTCCCTAAACAAACCTCTTATATTCCCCTATTTCTGCTTTCAGTTTGCATTCTTTTTCTTGTAAGAAGCAAGAACAGAGAAAGGAGTCAGGCATGGTGACCCATGCTTGTAATCCCAGTACTTGGGAGGCAGAGACAGGAGGATTGCAAGTTCAAGGCCAGCCTTGGCAATTTATTGAGGCCCTCAGCAACTTAGTGAGACCCTGTTTTCAATTAAGAAATAAAATCAGGCTGGGGGTATAACTTGGAGGTAGAATACCCCTGGATTCAATTCCCAGTCAAAAAAAAAAAAAACAAAAAAAACAAAAAATGGAGAAAGGAATTACCACCTGGTAACATAAAGGATTACAGCCTGGTAACAATTCTGTGGTCCTTCCTTCCCCTGTCCCACACAGCTGCCAGTGAGCTTTCCAACATATCTGAACAGATGGTCCTCCATCCTTCAATGGCACCCTGGGGCTCCAAGGGGAAAGTTTCACTCCTTAGTCAGCACCCAAACATTTCACAACCAGAGCCCGACTGGCCGCCTCACTTCCTCCCCACTTGCTCACTCCAGAGCCAGCTCCAGAGCCACTGTGCTTCTGATCCCCGGGAGCTGCACCTCCCCTAAAGAGCGGGCACAGTGCTGACCAGCCCGTAGTGGTGAGGAGCTCTTGGCACAGTACCCATTGTAGTAGGGCGGGTTGATATGCTCCTCACCTCCCCTTCCCAGCCCTTGGGAATGTGCAATACAACCTATAAAGGCAAATCCAGGTGTTATCGTTCCATATGGTGCAAGACCTGAGTAAGTACTTCCAGATATGAGCAAACGTCAGGGGTATTATTTTGCTCAAGCTGACAGCAAGGAAGGCATTTCCCCAAACGTTTTTCTCTGTGATCATGGTGAGCCCCCAAATGACTAACACCACACCACCTAAGTTCTTTTTTTTTTTTTTTTTTTTTGCGGTACCGGGGATTGAACTCAGGGGCATTCTACCTCCGAGCTACACCCCCAGCCCTATTTTTTATTCTTTATTTTGAAACCGAGTCTCACTAAGTTGCGGAGTGCCTCACTAGGTAGCTGAGGCTGACCGCGAACCCGGATCCTCCGGTCTCAGCCTCCCGAATGCTGGGATTACAAGCGTGCGCCACCACGCCCGGCTCCACCTAAGTTCTTAGATGCTAAATTCCTTGAGGTAGGGATAAGGTTATCCTCTGGGTGTCCCCAAGGTCCAACCCAGCATTAGGTCTTCAGTGACATCTCTAGGAAGTTGGTCAAAAATGACTGATGGAAAGCTGGGCCCAGTGGTGTACACTTGTAATCCGACTACTTGGGAGGCTGAGACAGAGGATCACAGGTTTGAGACCAGCCTCAGCAACTTAGCAAGACCCACAGCAACTTAGCAAGACCCTGTTTCTTCTTTTTTTTTTTTGCGGTACTGGGGATTGAACTCAGGGGCATTCTACCTCCAAGCTACACGCCCAGCCCTTTTTTTTATTCTTTATTTTGGAACTGGGTCTCACTAAGTTGCAGAGTGCCTCACTAGGTAGCTGAGGCTGGCCGTGAACCCGGATCCTCTGGTCTCAGCCTCCCGAATGTTGGGATTCCAAGTGTGCGCCACCACGCCCGGCTAAGACTCTTTCAAAATAAAAACAAATAAAAAGGGCAGCAGTATAGTTTGGTGGTAGAATGACACTGGATTCAATCCCCTGTACAAATAAATGAGTGAATGAATGAATGAGTGATGGAGCCTGTGAAAAGCTGTAGGTGTGTCATTTCAGGATATCATCACTGAAAACAGTGAGGGCATTGTCTTAAGAGCCTGTTAAAGTCCAGAAAAAACACCAAACGTACTTCTTTCTGTTGCAGCAACTGGCTGTTTCACAGGGCATTAGATTAAGAAAGCCATGAGATGAACCAGTGAGCAGCTTGATTTTCAGGGCTCTGGACTGGTGAGGCTGACCATGCTCAACACAGAAATCTATAGGAACCTGTACCTGAGTTTTGAGCCCCCAAGAATAGTACTGGCCCACTCTCTCTAGTTGTCAGGTTAGTTTTCTTTTTGAGTTCTAAAGAGATGTAAATGGCTCTTAGGCAAAACCTATGCGGTGTCTCCCTGATTCCAGAAACCCTCCAGGATCTCCAGTAAAAGGCCAGGATCTTGGACTCAGCCTCTTCTTGGAAGGGTCAGCTAAGAAGTGGGGATTCTGCCTTGAGCCTAGACTCTCCTGACCCCAGTTCTCTCTCAGCCCCACCTCAGGGTTCCAGCCTTCCCCCTTCCACTACCACAGGGAACCTACCTGTTCTGGTTTTGCATGTTAGGTAAATTTTCTGATCCATGTGCATTTTCCTACTCCTGATCCATGACTAGATCTCCTTGGGTGTTGGTCTACTTATGCATGTTCTCAAAAGCTAAAGCATCAAGTGACCTTTAAACATTTTATTTTTTAAAATTTATTTAATTATTTTTAATTGGTGCACTGTAATCATACATCTTTGTTAGGTACAAGCTGGTAAAGGTAAAGGCATACATGCACACATTTCTCATTTAACCCTTCCCCAATTCCCACCCCACTCCCTCCTCCTCCCTCCTTCTCAAGTTCAGTTTAGTGATTGACTTTGATATGTTCATGAAAGTATATCATGCTCAGTAGGGTGTCCCTCCCTCCCCATCACCTTCTGTTAAGTCAAATTCTTTGCTCACCTAAGGATTCTCCTTCTTCATCTGGAGTCCCTCTGATGTCCCATTTTCTCCCTAGCTTCCACATATTAGGGAGAACATACTATTTTTTTACTTTTTATGACTGAGTAATCTCACTTAACATAATGTTTTCCAGTTCCATCCATTTCCCTGCAAATAATATGATTTTGTTCTTCTTTATGGCTGAGTAAAATTCCATTGTGTATATATCCCATAGTTTTTTTTTCCAGTACTGGGGATTGAACTCAGGGACATTCTACCTCTGAGCTATACCACCAGCCTTATTTATTTTTTATTCTTTATTTTGAAACAGGGTCTCACTAAGTTGCAGAGTGCCTCACTAGGTAGCTAAGGCTGGCCTCGAACCTGGATCTTCCAATCTCAGCCTCCCAAATGCTGGGATTACAAGCATGCGCCACCACGCCCAGCTATCCCATAGTTTTGTAATCCATTCATCTGTTGATGGACATCTTGGCTGGTTCCATAGTTTGGCAAGTGCAAATTGTGCAGCTATAAACATAGATACACATGCATCGGTCTGATAGTTTGGTTTCTGTTATTTTGGGTAGATACCCAGAAGTGGTATTGCTGGATCATATGGTAGGTTCAATCCCATTTGTCTGAGGATCCTCCGTATTGTTTTCCAAAGTGGTTGCACTAATTTGCAATCCCACCAACAATATATTAGGGTTCCCACTTCTCCACACCCTCGCCAGCATTTGTTGATGTTTGTGTTCTTGATGATTGCCATTCTGATTGGAGTTAGGTGAAATCTCCAGGTAGTTTTGATTTGCATCTCTCTGATTGCTAATGATTTTGAACATTTCCTCATACATTTATTGGCCATTTGTAGTTTTTCTTTTGTGAAGTGTCTATTTAGATCCTTTGCCCATTTTTTTTATTGGGTTATTTGTTTTCTTAGCTGTGAGTTTCTTGAGTTCTCTGTATATCCTAGATATTAGTCCTCTATCAGAAGAGTAGCTGGAAAAAATTTTCTCCCACTCTGTGGATTCTCTGTGAGGTTCTTGATAGTTTCCTTTGCTGCACAGAAGCTCTTCAGTTTAATGCAATCCCATGTATTGATCTTCTTTTGAGTTGCTTGTGCTTTTGGGGTCTTGTTGAGAAAGTTTTTACCTGTGCCTATGTGTTGAAGTGTTGGTCCTATGCCCTCTTCAAGTAGCTGCAAGGTCTCTGGACTGACTTCCAGGTCTTTGATCTATCTTGAGTTGACTCTTGTGCAGGGTGAGAAAGTGGGGTTTATTTCCATTTTCCTGCATATGGTTAACCAGTTTTGCCAACACCATTTGTTAAAGAGGCTATCTTTTTTCCATTGTATGTTGTTGGCTCCTGTGTCAAAAAACATTAAGCACATGGGTCTGTTTCCGAATCTTCTAGACCTTTAAACATTTTAAGTACGTTTTATACTTATCATTCTTGCCTTTAGCTAACTCAGTAGCACTATATTCTATGTTACAAGGCATTCAAACTATCTGAGTGGTCTTGTGTACTTGATCTCCTTGGGAACCACAAGAAAACTGATTGCTATTATTCTTGTAAGAGATGGATACTCTTAAGGGTCTTGCCCAAGGTCACCTTGAAAGGTAGTATAAGGCAAGACCTCTGGTTCTTGTGTCAGCAGCCTTGAAATCCAGGACTCCTTTTATGTTATAGTAGTTCCTACAGGGTGACATGCAAATATACCTCTGGGGTAGCCAGTAAAGAGGATGTGAGCATAGGAACCGGAGGCTCATGGGCAGATGCATGCAGCCAGGATGGCCAGCCAGGTGGGAACTCCTGAGGGGGAGGCTGCTATAAGAGTGAGACTTTGGGGGCCCCTGAGGAAGATCCCCAGTTCACAAATACTCTCTCTGCTCCCTGAAAGTTTTCTTCTTCTTATTTATTTATTTTTGTAGTACTGAGGATTGAGCCCAGGGGCATTCTACCTCTGAGCTACACCACCAGCCCTATTTTTATGTTTAGTTTGAAACAGGGTCTCACTAGGTTTTTGGAAGTCTCACTGCTTGCTGAGGCTGTTTTTGAACCTGTGATCCTCCTGTCTCAGCCTCCTAAGTACTGGGATTACAAGCATGTGCCATCATGCTTGGCTTCCCTGAAAGTTTTCTTTTTCTTTTTTTTCCCTGAAAATTTTCTAACAGGGAATAAAGCTTTGTAGTCCAAGTTGAGAGACCTGGATGCAAATCCTATTCTGCTCCTTATTGGCTGTGTGAACTTAGGCAAGATGCCTAACCACTCTGGGATATTGTTTAATCATGTGTTAGATTGAAGATTATATAGTACCAGCAGGGTGTAGTGGTACATGCTTGTAATCCCAGTACTTGGGAGGCTGAGACAGGAGGATCACAGGTTTGAGGCCAGCCTCAACAATATAGTGAGACTCTTAGCAACCTAGCAAGACCCGGTTTCAAAAATAAAATATAAGCTGGGCATGGTGTAGCACACCTGCAATTCCAGTACTTGGGAGGCTGAGACAGGAGAATCACAGGTTTGAGGTCAGCCTCAGCAACTTGGTGAGGCACTCAGCAACCTAATGAGATCCTATTTCATGGTGGTGCATGCAAGACAACAAAACAAAAAAATTGCTGGGAGATGTAGCATAGAATGCCCCTGGGCTCAATCTCTAGTACCACAATCCTGGAGCTGGGTATGGTTGTGTATGCCTGTAGTCCCAGTACTTGGGAGGCTGAGATAGGAAGATCACAGGTTCGAGGACAGCCTCTGCAATTTAACAAAACCCTCAGCCATTCTGAGCTACACTTCTAGCCCATTTATTTATTTATTATTCCTTTTTTTTTTGGTACTAGGGATTGAACCCAGAGGCATTCTACTTTGAGCTACACCCCCAGCCCAATTTTATTTCTTATGTAGAAACAGGGTCTCCCTAGGTTGATGAAAGTCTTACTACTTGCTAAGGCTGTCCTTGAACCTTCGATCCTCCTGTCTCAGTCTCCCAAGTACTAGGATTACAGCACGTGTCACCATGCCTGGCTTACTTACAATTTATTTATTTAGGTACTGGGGATTGAACTCAGGGGCATTCTACCTCTGAGCTACACCCTCAGCCCTGGCTTTTTTTTTTTTTTTTTTGAAACAGAGTCTCACTAAATTGCAGAGGGCCTCACTAAATTCCTGAGGCTGGCCATGAACCTGCAATCCTCCTGTGAGCCTCCCAACTACTGGGATTACAGATGTACACCATCACAAGTGGCTCCTTTTTGTTTGTTTTTTTGTTTGTTTGTTTTTTGGGGTACTAGGGGTTGAACTCAGGGGCATTCTACCTTCGAGCTATACCCCCCGCCCTATTTTTTTTTTATTCTTTATTTTGAAACCGGGTCTCACTAAGTTGTGGAGTGCCTCACTAGGTAGCTGAGGCTGGCCGTGAACCCGGATCCTTCGGTCTCAGCTTCCCGAATGCTGGGATTACAAGCGTGCGCCACCACGCCCGACTCCCTTTTTGTTTTTTGAAACAGGGTCTTTCTAGGTTTCTGAGAGTCTTGCTAAATTGCTGAGGCTGAGCCTGGCATGGTGGCGCATACTTGTAATCCCAGTACTTAGGAGGCTGAAACCGGAGGATTCGGGTTCGCGGCCAGCCTCAGCTACTTAGTGAGGCCCTCTGCAACTTAGTGAGACCCTGTTAAAAAAAAAATAAAGAAGGAGCTGGGCGTGGTGGCGCACACTTGTAATCCCAGCATTCGGGAGGCTGAGACCTGAGGATCCGGGTTCGCGGCCAGCCTCAGCTACCTAGTGAGGCACTCCGCAGCTTAGTGAGACTCGGTTTCAAAATAAAGAATAAAAAATAGGGCTGGGGGTATAGCTCAAAGGTAGAACGCCCCTGAGTTCAATCCCCAGTACCACAAAAAAAAAAAAAAAAAAAAAAAAAAAAGAAGGCTGGACATGGTGGCACACGCTTGTAATCCCAGCACTTGGGAGGCTGAAACTGGAGAATCCGGGTTCGCAGCCAGCCTCAGCTACCTAGTGAGGCACTCCTCAACTTGGTGAGACCCTGTTTCAAAATAAAGAATAAAAAAATAGGGCTGCAGGTGTAGCTCGGAGGTAGAATGCCCGTGAGTTCAAGCTCCAGTACCGCAAAATAAATAAATAAATAAAAAGAAAGGAAGAAAAAAATAAAAAGGGCTGATGGTATAGCTTGGAGATAGAATGCCCTTGAGTTCGATCCTTAGTTCAATTAGTCAGTAATCAATCAATCAATCAATCAAAAGACTGGGGATATATCTCAGTGGTAGAGTACCCTGGGTCCAATTCCTAGTACAAAAAATAAGTAAATAAAATTAAAAAATCAAACCAGGTGTGGTGGCGCTTGTAATCCCAGTAATTGGGAGGCTGAGACAGGTGGACTGCAGGTTCGCAGTCAGTCTCAGCTACTTAGTGAGGCCCTCTGAAACTTAGTCAGACCCTGTTTCAAAGTAAAGAATAAAAAATAGGGCTGGGGTGTAGCTCGGGGGTAGAATGCCCCTGGGTTCAATCCCCAGTACTGCAATAAATAAATAAATAAATAAATAAATAAATAAATAAATAAATAAATAAAATTAAAAAATCAAAAGGGCTGGGGATGTAGTGGTAGAGTGCCCTGGGTTCAATCCCTAGAAACACACACACACACACACACACACACACACACACACACACACACACACATCCCTAAAACAAATAAACAACACTCACGTAGAAGAGCTGAAGAATAAAGTCACCTGGTGAGCTGGAAGCCCCTGACTGTTGCTGCTGAGGGCCGCAGAGCATGCGTGCAGGATGTAGAGGCTAATCCACCATCCATAGGTGCTGAGGGCTGGCCGATCCCAGGAATAGTTGGTGTCTGAGCACAGGAAGCAGAAAAGAGGTCTCCAGCCGGACGTGGTGGCACACGCTTATAATCCCAGTACTTGCGAGGCTGAGACAGGAGGATCCGAGTTGGCTGCCAGCCTCAGTTACTTAGTGACACCCTCCACAACTTAATGAGACCCTGTTTCAAAATAAAGAATAAAAAATAGGGCTAGGGGTGTAGCTCAGAGATAGAATGTCCCTGGGTTCCATCCCCAGTACTGCAAAAAAAAAAAAAAAAAAAGAAAGAAAGAAAGAAAAAAGAAAAGAGGTCTCCAAGAAAACAGGTGTTGCACACAGGCCTGAGATCCCAAACTCTACTGGCTACTGAACTCACCTGGGAGCTTTAGAAACACTGATGCCAGGCCCTGCTCCAGGCCTAGGAGGCAATTGATGGAAAATAGGAAATTACTTTTTTTGTGTGTGTATGTGGTACTGGAGAGTGAATCCAGGGGCATTCTACCTCCGAACTACATCCCCAGCCCTATTTTATTTTTATTTGAAAGCAGGGTCTCACTAAGTTTTGGAGGTTCTCACTAAGTAGCTGAGGTCGGCTGGGAACCTGTGATCCTACTGGGATTACAAGTGTGCGCCACCACACCTGGCTCTCTTTGGATGATTCTTTTTTTTTTTTTGCGGTACTGGGCGTTGAACTCAGGGGCGTTCTACCTCCGAGCTATACCCCCAAGCCCTATTTTTTATTCTTTATTTTTGAAACCGAGTCTCACTAAGTTGCAGAGTGCCTCACTAAGTATCTGAGGCTGGCCACGAACCCGGATCCTCCGGTCTCAGCCTCCCGAATGCTGGGACTCTTTGGATGATTCTAAAGTGAGTAGCCAGGGCTGAGAACTACTACACTGGCCAGGTAGTTCTCAAGGGACAGAAAGCCTGCCCCTGTTGACTCTCTTCTCTAATACAGAAGCACTGTGAACACGAAAAGGGTTGTGTGCAAGTGTGCTGAGTGGAAAGATGTAAGACTAATGATGCTATGTTATGTGCATCCCTGTGATGGATGCACATGGCCACTGAAAACTGGGCTGAAGAGTATGAACTGAAATGGAAGCAGGTTGGTTCTTAGTCTATAAAAGTAATGCAAATGTATAGATATAAAGGAAAATAGACAGGAAGTTTAAACATGCTGTGTATCTCTTTTTTTTGTGGCACTGGGGATTGAGCCCAGGGGCATTCTATCTCTGACCTACACTCCCAGCCCATTTTATTTTTCACTTTTTGAAATGGGGTTTCTCTAGGTTGTTGAAAGTCTCACTATGTTGCTGAGGCTGCCCTCAAACCTGTGATCCTCCTGTTGTGCCACCTCCCCCAGCTGCTGTTTATCTTTTGAGTTATGGGTGCCAGTGTTGCCAGGGCAGACTGCCCAGGTGAATTCGACTGCTCTCTGTGCCTCAGTCTCTTTAACTCTAAAACAGGAATGATAACGGCACCAACCCACATCACTGGCTGTCAAAGGAAAACTGAAATACAAACTTTTGGGAAAGACAGAAAAAAATTATATGTAAAGAGTACAAGAAGCCAGGTGTGGTGGCACACGCTTGTAATCCCAGTACTTGGGAGACTGAGACCGGAGGATCCGGGTTCAAGGCCAGCCTCAGCTACTTAGTGAGGCTCTCCGCAACTTAGTGAGACCCTGTTTCAAAATAAAGAATAAAAAATAGGACTGGGGGTGTAGATCAGAGGTAGAATGCCCCTGGGTTCTATCCCCAGTACCGCAAAAATAAATAAATACATACATAAATAAATACATAAATGAATGAATGAATAAATAAATAAATAAATAAAAATAAAAAGAGTACAAGAAGCCAGGTGTGGTGGCACATGCCTGTAATCCTACTACTTGGAAGGCTCAGACAAGAAGATCTCAGGTTTGAGGCCAGCCTCTCAGCAACTCAGTGAGACCCCAGTACCACAAAAAAAAAAAAAAAAATCTAAGTCTCGGACTGCCTCTCTAAGATGCAGTACTGTCCTCTGCTGGCTGCAGTGTGGTATAGCTCATTGAGACTGAAGATGATTCCCAAATCCTTTTCCCTTGTCTGTGAAAGCCTGGAAAGAACTCCAGATGGAGACAAATCAAATATGGAATGATTTTCCAACAACCACGCCCCCTCAGAAAACACCCTTTGGTGTCTTTTGGCTTTGAATTAAAACGGCCGGAGCCGGGCGTGGTGGCACATGCTTGTAATCCCAGCATTCGGGAGGCTGAGACCAGAGGATCCGGGTTTGCGGCCAGCCTCAGCTACCTAGTGAGGCACTCCGCAATTTAGTGAGACCCGGTTTCAAAATAAAGAATAAAAACTAGGGCTGGGGGTATAGCTTGGAGGTAGAATGCCCCTGAGTTCAATCCCCAGCACCGCAAAAAACAAAAACAAAAAAACGGCTGGGCGTGGTGGCGCAGGTTTGTAATCCCAGTACTTGGGAGGCTGAGACAGGTGGATTGCGGTTCTCGAACAGCCTCAGCTACTTAGTGAGGCCATCCGCAACTTAGTGAGACCCCATTTCAAAATAAAGAATTAACAATAAGGCTGGGAAGCCGGGCGTGGTGGTGCATGCTTGTAATCCCAGTAGTAGGAGGCTGAGACCGGAGGATCCGGGTTTGGGCCAGCTTCAGCTACGTACTGAGGCACTCTGCAATTTAGTGAGGCCCTGTTTGAAAATAAAGAATAAAATAAGATTGGGGTGTGTCGGGGGCCTAGTCCGGCCAGAGAGACCCCGCCTCTAGATGGCGCCTGGCAGAGTGCCAGAAGTGGCTGCAGGTGGTATCAACTAGGGCTGCGCCATGCCAGAGCGCATGCACCAGCACGCCCGCCTGGCTCGTGGCCGGTCCAGGTGAGAGCTGTATGAGATGCCTCGTGGCTTAGGCCCTGTGTGGCTTTAAGAGCCTCCACCTCTCGCCCAAGAGAGAGTTGCTGGGGAGAGGCTGGCTGGGTTGTTGCTGGAGTGGGTTGCTGGAGAAGTTCTGGGAGGAAAGGTTGTTGGTTGCTAGTGGAAGGTGGATTGCTGGAGAGAGGGGTTATTGGGAGTCTGTTGGACTCCTATTTGGAGAGACGGCTTCTGTGCTGTTTGTTACTGCTTGTGTAGTGCCCTCGATCCCAGAGAGAGAGGTATAATAAAGAGAGGTTTGAATCAGCAACATTCAGGCAGTGTCTTTATTGGGGCCTCACGGTTGAGGGTTCAGCCTGGGGTTCCCCATAGGGGTGTGTAACTCAGAGGTAGAATGCCCCTGAGTTCAGTCCCCAGTACAGAAAAAAAAATAGGGCTGGGGTGTAGCTCAGAGATAGGATGCCCTTAGGTTCAATCCCTAGTACCACAGATACACACACACAAATTGCAACTAGGAAACTAACATAGCTGCCAAGTTTACATTAATCTGCTCATTACAGAAAACCAGTAATTTTCTTATGTGATGAAAGGCATGACATCTGTACACATTAGTATTGTAAAAGTCAGAAATAGCACTGTTTCTGTTCAGAAGTCCAAGTTCCCAGAAACAGCCAAAGTTTTATTTTTCTAGATACCACAATAAGTGAGCCTGTTATTTTTAATTTATCTTAAGTGTAAAATGCTTTTTATTTGCCTCAGCATGGTATGTGAACTATTTATTGACTTTGGAGCAGGGCAAATTTTTGCTTCTACAGGTTGTGGTGAGATTAAATAAGATAATAAATGTAAAAACTTTTTCATTTTTTTTGCAGCACTGGGGATTGAACACAGGCATTCTACTTCTGAGCAACACCCCCTGCCCTATTTTTTATTCTTTATTTTGAAAAAGGGGCTCATTAAGTTGTGAAGGAACTCACTGAGTAGCTGAGGCTGGCTGTGAACCTGCAATTCTCCTGTCTCAGCCTCCCAATTACTGGGATTCCAAGTGTGCACCACCATGGCCGGCTATGTAAAGACCTGGCACTACTAGGCAATCTCTGTGTTAACTATAGGTAAATCTGTGTGTGTGTGTGTGTGTTACTGGGGTTTGAACCCAAGGGTATTCTACCTCTGAGCTCCACCCCAGCCTAATTTTTTATTCTTTATTTTGAAACAGGGTCTCACTAAGTTGCTGGGATCCTCACAACTTGCGGAGGCTGGCTGTGAACCTGCAATCCTCCTGTCTCCGCCTCCCAAATACTGGGATTACAGGTGTGTGCCACCATGCCTGGCTGGTAAGTCTATGTTTTCACATGTTTATTTTATGCTTTCTGCAGTGAGCATATATAACCATTTTTCCCCTAGTTCAAATGCTCACTTATAGCAGGGCATAGTGGTACACTCCTGTAAGCCCAGTACTTGGGAGGCTGAGACAAGAGGATCACAGGTTTGAGGACAGCATTTGCAAGTAGTGAGACTTTCATCAACCTAACAAGACCCTGTTTCAAAATAAAAATAAAAAATAGGGCTGGAGATGTAGCTAGGAGATATACTCCCCCTGGATTCAATCCCCAGTACCACAGGGAAAAAAGAAAATGCTTGCTTATATTAAAACAGGCCATGGTGACAGAAGAACCACAGTCCCTGAACCACATAAAAGGTCCCGGTTTAATCTCACCTCTGTCATGGCACTATTGTTCTTCCTGCTTTATTCTGTTAGGTGAGAGGTGGATCTCAGTAGTGATTTCCACTTTTTAATTAAATTAAATTAATTTATTTGAGCCAGGCATGGTGGTACACGCCTGTAATCCCAGTACTTGGGAGGCTGAGACAGGAGGATCACAGATTGGAGGCCAGTACGTGGTAATATAGTGAGATCCTGTTTTAAAATAAAAATGAAATAGGACTGGAAGTGTAGTTCAGAAGTAGAATGCCCTTGGTTACACACACACACTCTCTCTCTCTCTCTCACATGAATTTATCTGTTTTGTGGTGCTGCAGATCAAATGCAGTGCTTCATGTATAGTAGGCAAACATTCTACTAATGAGCTACACTCCTAGCCCTCCTCCTTTTTCTCCTTTTTTTTTTTTATTGTAGTAGGGACTGAACCCAGGGGCATTCTACCTCTGAGCTATATCATCAGCCCTATTTTCTTTTTTATTTTTATTTTTATTTTTATTTTTTTTGCGGTACTGGGGATTGAACTCAGGGGCATTCTACCCTTGAGCTATACCCCCAGCCCTATTTTTTATTCTTTATTTTGAAACCGAGTCTCACTAAGTTGCGGAGTGCCTCATTAGGTAGCTGAGGCTGGCCGCGAACCCGGATCCTCCAATCTCAGCCTCCCGAATGCTGGGATTACAAGCGTGCGCCACCATGCCCGGCTCTTTTTTATTTTGAAACAGGGTTTCACTAAGTTAAGAGGCTTGCTAAATTGCTGAAGCTGGCCTCAAACCTGAGATCCTCTTGTCTCAGCCTCCCAAGTACTGGGATTACAAGTGTGTGCCACCATGCCTGGACTCTGGGGGTGTATCTGGAGGTAGAATGCCCCTAGGTGCCATCCCCAGTACCACACACACACAAAAAAAGAAAGAAAATTGAGGATCATAATAAACTATACTCAGTAAATGCAAGACATGCAATTCTTTTTTTGGGGGGGGTACTGGGGATTGAACCTCAGGGGTAGTCCACCTCCAAGTTACACCCCTAGTCCTTTTCATTTTTAAATTTTGAAACAGGGTCTCACTAAGTTGCTGAGGGTCTTGCTAAGTTGCTAAACCTGGCCTGCTATCCTTCTGTCTCAGCCTCCCAAGTACTGGGATTATAAGCATGAACCACTGTACCTGGAAAGATACATAATTTCAAAATCATTACCAAATTCCATCTTTATTCTAGAAGTTTTTTTTTTTTTTTTTTTTTTTTTGCAGTACTGAGTGTTGAACCCAGGGACCCAGGAGCATTCTACCTCTGAGCTACACTCCCAGTCCTATTTTTTATTCTTTATTTTGAAAGAGGGCCTCATTAAGTTGCGGAAAGCCTCACTAAATAGCTGAGGCTGGCCTTGAACCCGGATCCTCCAGTCTCAGTCTCCCAAGTACTAGGATTACAAGCGTGCGCCACCACTCCCAGCTTTATTCTTTAATTTTTGAACCAGGGTCTCAGTAAGTTGTGGAGGACTTCACTTAGTAGCTGAGGCTGGCCACGAACCTGGATCCTCCAGTCTCAGCCTCCCAAGTACTGGGATTACAAGTGTGTGCCACCACGCCCGGCTCTAGAAGATTATTTATATAAATTATAGATCATAAGATAGTCTGGGACCTTAGCAACCATCTGGTGTTAGTGGTTTCCAAACTTACCAGATAAGAGTCCACTGGGCTTCTTGGTTTAAAGATAAACTCCAAGGTGGGCGTGCTGGAGCATACCTGTAATCCCAGGATTTGGGAGGCTGAGACAAGGGGATCACAGGTTTGAGGTCAGTGGGCAGTAACTCTGCAACTTAGAGCGGTACAGAATCACCTGGGGTGATTTGGGGAGAAACTGATAGGTTTCACATATAGGGAAATAGAGGCTTAGCGAGAGGGGATGTCTGGTCAGTCAGAAAGAACCAGGGATGATATTCAGATTTTCCAACTCTCTTAGGCCCATGATTTATTTTTTGCACAAAACAAAAATCACCTATGATATCTAAATTTGGAATACAATAAGACACAAAGACTAAAAACAGATGCCAGGCTAAACATCTTTTAGGATGTACTGGGAATGTTTTAGTTGTTATAACTGGCCTCCAGGCTGCTCACCAAGTACCCTGGCAGCCAAGTCTGCAGGGAAATGGGTTGGATTATTCTACTCATGGGATCCAATAAAACAATGCATAATTATTTCATTTTGTAAGAAAAGCTTTTTCCTCTAGTAAAGTTTAAAACCCTCCAAACCTTGGTCTCCTGGTATAGTGATGACAAGCAGACAGAAAGATAAGGAGATAAGGAAGGGAGAAAATAAATAAAGATAGCCGGGCGTGGTGGCGCACGCTTGTAATCCCAGCATTCGGGAGGCTGAGACCAGAGGATTCGCGGCCAGCCTCAGCTACCTAGTGAGGCACTCCGCAACTTAGTGAGACTCGGTTTCAAAATAAAGAATAAAAACTAGGGCTGGGGGTATAGCTCGGAGGTAGAATGCCCCTGAGTTCAATCCCCAGTACCGCAAAAAAAAAAAAAAAAAAAAAAAAGAGATCTACTGTCCCCCAATCAGAATGACTTCTGTGTAATTTCTCTCCTGTGGGGGGCCTGGAGTCTTAGTCCTCTCAACAGGCCATGAGTGACCTGTTCGAAGGAACCCTGGGATAGACTTTTTTTTCTTTTTTGGTATTGGGGATTGAACTCGGGCATTCTAGCTCTGAGCTACACCCTCAGTCCTACACAGCCTTGCTAAGTTGTGAGGGTCTTGCTAGGTTGCTGAGGCTGGTTGTGAACCTGTCATCCTCCTGTTTCAGCCTCCCAAGCACTGGAATTACAGGGTGTGCCACAATACCTGGCGTGGGATAGACTTCTTGAAAACAGGTCTTTCAGCTGGGCATGGTGGCACACCCTGTAATCTCAGTACTTGGGAGGCTGAGACAGGAGGACCTCAGGTTTGTAGCCAGTCTCAGCTACTTAGTGGTCCTCTGCAACTTAGTAAAATCCTGTTTCAAAATAAATAATAAAAAATTGGGCTGGGGGTGTAGCTCAGAGGTAGAATGCCCCTGGATTCCATCCCCAGTACTGCCAAAAAAAAGAAAGAAAACAGGTCTTTCTCCCTTTCTCAGATGCTGCCTATGACTCTTCATAGATGTGGGCTAGACTCTAACACCTGAGAAGACCAACATGGTGTGACTTGGGTGTGACTCATGGCAAGTCATGGGATCCTCTGGGCCTTTGTGGCCCACTGGGGAAGAGGAATTCTGGAGCTGTAACCTTCTGGAGGTCCAGCTGCCTTCTTGAGACCTCTTATAGGTATAGTATCTGTGACTCTGCCCAGCGGTTAGGGCAGGAGCAGTTTTTTGGGGTTTGTGAGTGTGTCTTGTCCATGCTGGCACCCTGTCACACTTGGTGGAACCTCGATGCCACGCTTCTCCTGAGTTTGTTTGACCACATCAGTGGCTGCAGCTGTCCAGCAAAACTAGACTCCCGGGGGGAAGTTTCTCTTTCCAAGCCTGCTCTGCAGGGCCCTGGGGAGACACACAATTGCCTTTGTTGTCTGTTCTTCCTGTGTGGGGACAAAAGCCCTTTCAGCTGCTATGGAATGTACAAGAAGTTTCATGCCAAAGGGCTGCAGGGCCCTGGCCTGGAATCCTGCAAATCAAGCTGGGTTGGGAAGCTGGCTGCTTTAGCCCAAAGCTCCTGGGTCCTGCCCTGCCATGTAGCCATATGGTGGGGACTGCCATGAGGGTCCTCACTGCCTTCTCCCTTACCACTGTGCCCACCTGCAGTTGCTGCAACAAGCCTGTCGTAGTCATGGCCCAGGAGAGCCTGCAATCTCCTCCAACTGTCCCCACTCAGGGCTGTGGTGGTGTTCCCCCACCCTGCTTGCTGCAGAGGGGCTGATCTTCAGAGGGAGGGCCTGGGAGGACACTGAGCCTGAAGGGTGGGGAGGATGCGGCCACCCTTGCCTGGCCTTCACAGCTGGAGCAGAACAAACGAGTAGAACAGCCTCAGCCCTCAGCACTCACACTGTTATCTGAAGCTTAAACAAAACAATACAACTTTGGTGGGAAAAGGAAAAAATAAACCGGCCACCACAAAACCAGAGAGTGGCGCAAGTGGTCTTTTCTCCTTGCTATTTTCATCTCTAGGTGTTTCCACCAAAGATTCACCACAGAGAAACCTGTGGCCAAAATGCTGTGGGGCTGTGTTATTTCTGGAGGGTACTTTCCCCAGGTCAGTCACTAAGGTCTGGTTTTTTCTAACCAGAGTCCCCCACCTCAGAGTGCCCAGAAGCCAACCTCAGTGTTGAACTTTGCTCTCTTTTCAAAATGTAAATAAGCAGTGGGGGTAGGGAGATGGGCATGGTGGCGCACACCTGTAATCCCAGTACTTTGGGAGGCTGAGACAGGAGGATCACAGGTTCAAGGCCAGCCTCAGCAACTTAGCAAGACCCTGTCTCCAAATAAAAAATAAGAAGGTCTAGTGGTGTGACTTGGAAGTTCAATCCCCATTATTAAAAAAAATGTCAGCCAGGCGTGGTGGCACATGCCTGTAATCCCAGTACTTGGGAGGTTGAGACAGGAGGATCACAGGTTTGAGGACAGTGTCAGCAAGTAGTGAGAGTCTCATCAACCTAGTGAGATCCTGTTTCCAAATAAAAATAAAATAGGGCTGGGGGTGTAGCTCAGAGGTAGAATGCCTCTGGGTTTAGTTCCCAATGACACACACACACACACACACACACACACACACACACACACATCGAGCCAGAGCCAATGGGCAATGGCCCAGAACAAACAGGTAATCAGCTCCAGGTGGACTCAAGGCGGAGCAGAGAGAGGGAGGGGCTAGGGAAGGTTTGTGGGCTTGAAAGCAATTTGCAACAGGTCCATCTGAGAGCCTGGGTCTCTGGGGCAGATGGCACAATCTTGCAATCTTATAAGCAAGAGAAGAAGAAAAGAGAGAGGGGAGCTCAGAGGAGAAGGGTGTGGGGGGATCAGACTGGACTTTTATTTGTGATCTTGTTTAAACAAGACTCTTATCAAAGAGTAATACTAAACTTTGCTCTTTCTTATTATCTCAGCTCTCTGGGGAATGGGTATGTGACTTTTGGATTGCATGAGGGAGGATTAAGTTGTCTCATTAGAGATAAGAGCCCCAAACAGCAGATAGGGTTGGTAGAAATGAAGGAGGACTCCCCTGTGTTCTGGGGGGACAGACTTCGCTCCTGCTATCTAGACTCGTGTCTTCTGTGCACTAACTGTATGCCACACCAAGGAAACTGCTCTCACATGTCTGAAGTCACAGAGCAGCCTCGGTGCTGTGCCTCTGCTGTGCCTGGCCAGGCTGTCGCTGTGGAGGAGGCAGTGGGATTCTGAGGAGTGAGGCAGGCTGTGCCTTGCCAGGAAGGTCCAGTCCCATGGTGGTTATGTGAGTGCAGGGCATTGAATTTTATTTATTTTTTAATTATTTTATTTTGGTGGCACTGGGGATTGAGCCCAGGGGCATTCTATCTTTGAACTACACCCCCAGCCCCCCACCTCTTTTTTTAATTTACTTGGAAGCAGGGTCTCACTAGGTTGAGGCTGTCCTTAAATCTGTGATCCTCCTGTCTCAGCCTCCCAAGTACTGGGATTACAAGCCTGGGCCACCACTCCCAGCTAGGGCATTGATTTTTAAATGGCGATTAAATACCTATTATGTGCCTAATACTCTGTTTAGTGCTCTGGGAAAACCTCCAAGTAGTTGTCAAACAATTAAATATAAATTTACTGTCTACTGAGTTCACAGTACCATGTTAGAGGATGAACAATCACAGCAAGAAAGATGGTAGAGGGCATGTGTTAGGGGGAGAGGTCTGAAGTCCATCTCTACCACTTAGCTGAATGTCTAAGTTACCTCTCTTTGCTTCTGTTTTCTCACCTATAAAATGGGAATAAGCCAGGCGTGGTGGCTCATGCTTGTAATCCCAGTAGTTGGAAGGCTGAGACAGGAGGATCCGGGTTCGAGGCCAGCCTCAGCTACTTAGTGAGACCCTCCGCAATTTAGTGAGACCCTGTTTCAAAATAAAGAATTAAAAATAGGGCTGGGGGGTGTAGCTGGGAGATAGAATGCCCCTGGGTTCAAACTACAGTACTGCCAAAAAAAAAAAAAAAAAGGGAATAATTTCCAGAGTGGTTGTGAAGATTAAATGTAAAGTGCTTAGCCCCAGTGCTTGGACTATAGTAAGACAATAATTATCATTTATTATTATTATTGTTATCTAAGACTCTGATCCTTGCTCTTCAAGTGTTTACAGCCCAAAGGGGAAAGTAAATAAGGTATGTCTTGACCTAGTTATTGCTGCTTAGTGTGATATAGATGTAAGAGGAGGACAAGGATCCTTCAGGTAGGAGTCATTAAAGATGGCTTTAGGGCCTGGGAATACAGAATAGCTCAGTGGTAGAACACTTGCTTAGCATATGTGACACCCTGGGTTCAGTCCCCAGTATAGAAAAAAAAAGGGGGGGGGTTCATAGAAGAGGTGAATAACTGGGCCCTCAGAATTGGGTAGAAATACAGTAGACTCAGACATTCTAGCTGGAAAGAAATGGCATAGTGAAGGATATGGAGTCAGGAAATTCAAAGTATACTTGTCAGTGCCACACTCCCTTGGCTTGGCTTTAGCTAAGGTCCCTATAGGGGAGTTGTGAGAAATAACATTGGTGTTAGACTACTAAATCTGAGCTTTCTTCTGCATGCAGTAAGATGCCATTGGGAGGGTTTTGAGGAGTGGGATCAATTTCTTCTGCCTCACCTGAAGACTACCTGTGTTTGAATGTTGAGAAGCCATGATATTACCATCAGCAGCTCTGCAGAGACTACGTCAGCTTTGACTTCTTGGCAACCAGTATGCTAGACAGCAGGGTCTGACCAGTGTGCTAAATAGCCCTATTCCCATTTCTCCCACATTTGAGGCATATAAAACAAGTGGGAGCCAGGCTTGGTGGTGCATGCCTGTAATCCCAGTACTTGGGAGCCTGAGACAGGAGAATTGCAGGTTTGAGGATAGCAAGTAGTGAGACTCTCATCAACCTAGCAAGACACTGTTTCCAAAGAAGAAATAAAATTGGGCTGGAGGTGTAGCTCAAAGGTAGAATGCCTCTGGGTTCAATATCCAGTAACACACACACACACACGCACACACACACACACACACACGTCACAGATGTCCTGAGAATGGGATGAGGTAGAGGAGGCTGCTGTTGATCACTGAATAGAGCTAATATTGGTCTGGAAATGCAATGTTCAGTGTGGCAGCCATTAGCACTTCTGGCCATCAAGCATTTGAACTATGGCTGCTCTAAATTGAGAAGTGCTATAAGGATACAATACACACCACATTTCAAAGACTTAGCGCTAAGCAAAAAAATGCACATCATCTCATTAACAATATTTAAAATACTGATTAGAGAGCCAGGGATGGTGGCCGATTTGTAATCTCAGTACTTGAGAGGCTGAGACAGGAGGATTGCAGGTTCACAATTTGTGAGGCCCTGGGCAACTTAGTGAGACATTGTTTCAAAATATATAATAGAAGCTGGGCGTGGTGGCGCACGCTTGTAATCCCAGCATTCGGGAGGCTGAGACCGGAGGATCCGGGTTCTCGGCCAGCCTCAGCTACCTAGTGAGGCACTCTACAACTTAGTGAGACCCGGTTTCAAAATAAAGAATAAAAAATAGGGCTGGGGGCGTAGCTCGGAGG
>PVLC010028761.1:0-20734 GCA_004027655.1 Graphiurus murinus
TTTTTTTTTTTGCCTATGTCTGCGTCCTGCGCATATTAGTATTATGCAAATAGAGTCATTCCGCTTGAATATTTCTTGGAGGGGGAGGGGAGAAACCATTTTAATTCTGCTCTACCATTTCCTCTGCAACCTTTTCACTGCGCGTGAACTCAGTCGGATGCCTTTTCTGAGGTCCTTGTGCATGTGTGCGTGCATGTGCTGGAGTGTGTGCTGGTCGGTGGGTGTGCGCCTCGGCGTGTGGAGACGTGCGCGGTCCGTGAGGACCTCGTCGGTGATGTGTGTTCTCTCCGGGTGTCCTGTCTGTCTCTGCCCTTCGCGTTTTGATTATGTGCGTATTTACATATGTGCACCTATTCTCCTGCCTTTATGCATTGTCTTTCTGTGCAACCCACACATTTCGTATATATTCTCTTATCTTTTGGCAAAGTGCCTTTTTTATTCCTCGAAGAATATTTATGGATGTGATCATCTGAAATGAAAAGTGGTCTCCCATGAAGGAGATGGAAGAGAAAGGAGTGTTCATCTTTCTTAATAGACGGGGCAGTGCCAGTTGACTGGATCACAGGGTTTCTCTGCACTTTCTGCGCGTGTGTCTGTGGGGGGGTGGGGGCGGGGAAGGACGGGAGGGGGGAAGGAAAGGAGCCTCTAACTAGAACAAAGATAGGGCATCGCGCCTCCTTGCGGCCAGACTTTGAATTGCGTCGGGCAGGCCCGCCCCAGCTTTCAGAAACCGAAAGAATCCCTTAATTTCCTTCGTTAAACCATTCAGGGGCCGCCTCTCAGACCCAGCCTCCGGCCTTCAGCCAATCACCAGGCGCCATGCAAATCACCTCTTCGGTTCTCCAAACCCCCGTCGGCCGCAGCGGCGGCTGCTCTCGTCGCCCCGCCCCCTCCTCGCGTCTCCGCTCTCTCCCTCCTCCCCTTGGCCTCCGTCCGAGCAGCTGCAGGGACGAGGGCAGAGCCGGGTGCCTCATGCATATGCAGACAGATCCTCCTCCCTCCACCTCCCGGCCCCCTCCCGCCGTCTCCTCCCCTCCCCCACCGCCCTCCCCTCCTCCGGTGTCCTGCGCGCCTCGACGTGCAGTTCTCCGAGCTCTGGTCCAGGACGGACAGCTCTTTCCCAGAAGGAGGCCTACGCGCCCTGGAAAGGAAGCAAGCCTCTACCCTTGAAACCCTTTCGAAGGTCAAGTTTGAGGCTTGCTAAGCAGCGGGAAAAGGCGTCGATAAAGCCGCTGCAGGGTCTGCGGAGAAGTTATGCACGGGGATGGTTTTGTAATGGCTTTCTCCCCCTGAACACCAGATTAATTTCTCTGAAACACACAATGTACTGGTCACGTCCAGAGGCAGGATGATGATCGATGGTTTTGTATGCCCAGAGCTACGGTGTGTATTTGTCTTGTGCATCAAGGCTACAACAGTTCCTTAAGTCACAAAGCACTGGAGACATCAGACAGCTTTCGATCTGCTTAGTGGGAACGGGAAGAGTGAGAAGCGGGGACAAGGGTGGGGGGACGACTGGCGGCGCCAAACCTGTTAAAGGTGGGCGGTTCAATGTCAGCTCCTGGAACCCACAGGTAAGCGGAGAGCAGGAAAAGGAACCTAGGAAAAGAAACACCGATTCCATGAGAAAAGAGAAAGACCTGGGAATAGTTTGTTACTGTTATTTACATCCAGACTCTGGGTTCCTGGACCTTTACAGCCAGGGGTAAAAGGTATTCAAGCTCTCAATGTTGCTCCGAACTGCCCTTGAAGCACACTGGTGGGAAACACCGCTGGAGGAAGTCAGGGCGTGTACAGTGCTTTGAGATCCTCTAATGACAAAGCATGAGAATTTCGAAGTGACTTTGTTTCAAAGATCTCTGCGTTGACACCAGAGTACTTGTGGGACTCTCCAGTCAGAAGTGAGCAGTTACCACTCAAATCTTATGCTATAAAGAAGTGAGTAGAGAGGCCAGGATTTAAAATAATTTTCTGTTAACATGTATTCATTTAGCACAGTTTTTATGGAGAGTTTATCGTGTGGCAGGTATGCAGCATCACCTTCCATAGGCAACATATTATGTGCATAGTGACCCCCCAGGTGTACTGGAAATTAGGGAAAGGAAGAGGAATTCTAAGATCTGGACTTGTTCATCAGCAAGACAAAGAGATGTAGATAAGTGTGGCACAGTGTAACCTAGAGCATAAAAACATCTTAAATAGCTGGCAATCAATTACCATGTTGGCACATTCTTACAGTGAAATACTCTGCAGCAATTAAAAAAAATAGAGTCGGGCTGGTGATGGAGACCTGTAATCCTGGTACTTGGAGGATCCCAGGTTAGAGGCCAGCCTCAACAATTTAGCAAGACCGTGTTTCAAAATAAAAAGGGCTGAGGGTGTAGCTTGGAGGTAGAATGCTCCTGGATTCCATCCCCAGTACTCTCTCTCTCCCCAAGATGGATGGACAATCTTAAAAACAATGTTGAACAAAAAAATGAGTTGCAAAAGAACACATGCAATGTTAATATAATATTAATATTTACTCACATAACTACAAAAATTAAAGTCAGATACATAACTAGCTAAGAAAAGTATAAAAACATATTGGGGAAGGATGCATGCCAATTCCAAGATGAGTTACCCCAGAGAGAGAGAGATCTTTTAGCCGTATAGGTTTTAGTTATATGAATAATGCTGGAAGAATGAAAGAAAGAAAGAAAGAAAAGAGTGAAGGAAGGAGGGATGGAAGGAAGGAAGAAATAGAGAAATATGGGAGGGCTTTATAGAAGAGCTGACTTTGAAGCTAAGACTAAGTTCTTGAAATGATAAGCAAGAGTTTAATATGAATATTCGAAAGACAATTTTCCTAAGAAAAGTATGCACTATATGAATTTAATACTTTTAAATTTATATACAATAAAATTCACTACTTTAGGGATATGCAATTCTTTGTCTTGCCAATATATTGAGTCAAGTAACCACTGGAAACAGGGAGCAGAACAGTTCTCTCTTCTCTCCAAAGGCTTTGGGCTGCCTTTTGTAGTCCATCCCTCCCCATACCCTTAAGCCTTGAGACCACTGATCAACATGCTCTCCATACCCATAGTTTCGTTTTTTTTCAGAATGTTAGATAAATGGAATCATAACAATATTGCTTTTTTTTTTTTTAATCTGGCTCCTTTCATTTAGATAATAAATTAGATTTTCGTCTGTGTTTTTGGGTTTATCAGTAGTGTGTTCCTTTTGATTACTGAATAATATTTCATACCTTAGATGGGCCAGCTGAAGGCTATTTGAGCTGTTTCTGATATATAATTTCTTGATTCCAGGGACTGGATTAATTGTTGTCCAGAGTATTATCATGCAAAATGTGAAACTTCTGAGAATGGTTATTATACTATATAGGATAAACATATTGAGTTATTTCTCCCCCGAACCTAAGTCTATGTAGTATTGAATTATGTAAAAGCTACCTAGCCAAATGTATAGAAAAACACACAGATTTACAGTCTTTTGGAAGTTGACCCCCAGCTAACTTAGCTGTAGTGAGTTCAGTAGGACAGACTAACTAGAGATGCTGGTTGGTGATCAGCAGGTGTGGCCTTGCATGTGTGTGGCTGAGGACCACGATCCTAACCTTTTGAGTATCCATGTATTTCCTTGTGTGAGATGATGCTTTGCTTCTAAATATATCCTGAATCCCTGTTGAAAGGTTGGCCTTTGCCCTTTGGTCCAAGTTGAGCTTTGCTGGCTGACAGAGCTTTCATATGTCTGACACTGAATGACAACCTTACATCAGCAGTGAAGGGACTCTCAATGGTTATAAAGAGTCACTGTAATTCCAGCTTCTGGTCTATACCTTCAAACTCTTTTTTGTTCCTCGTGCATGTTTCTCATTACTACCCTGTGAAGCTGACAGCTGGGCAGTACAGATTGGGTACTGAGTTTGGGTGCAAAGAAAACTGATGGTTATATAAGCATTTCTTAATGTATGCCTCAGAGTCCCAAAGTCAGATATCAACTGCTGATAATTGCAGACTACTTAGCACCTTATTTATTTATTTAAAAAATTTCTAGTCCTCTCATGGTTATTTGAAAACTCTCCTTGTCAAAGGCAGCTGTCCCAGTAATAACACCCAAGATGGCAATAAAAAAGTAAACAAATGTTCAGAGACTGACTACCTTCTGGGTGGTTCAGAGAGGAGAAGCTGTAAAGAGTGATAACATTGAGATCAAAGGAGTGTTGTTGTCTAATCTCAGCTCTCTTGCTAGAACAGGCTGGGTTTTGAATTTAAATTGTATCCATTTGCTACACCTGAGACTTTGAATGTCATCTCAAGTTTTAGTTCCAATAATCAGCATCGCCCTCTGGCAAATGACTCTAGAAACAGAAGTTCCATCTAACTACTCAACTAAAGGATTAGTAAAATAAACATAGGGATTACTTTGGATAAATTTTTATGTAAAGGTTAAAAAGGTTACAAATCAAAGAATGTCATATTTTAACTTTTTTTTAAGGCTCTGTGCCACCTTGGGAAAATATCTGCCTATGTGTATCACTCTTTTATCACTTATGAAAGGAGAGAGGAATAAACATGTTGATATTTATGATTTTTCAGACCCCTCCTCCCAGCAGAAACACTTTATGAACCCTAGGCTTTGGTCTTACAGATTTCATTTATCAGTTTTGTCAAACTGTCTATCGATAAAGGCATCTACAATTCTCCTAGTTAATTACAACATACCCATGCTTACTATTTCCTGGTGAAATGTGAATATTTTGAGAAACTGGTAATTTCGCCCAAAGAAGCTAATCTATAGATTTTTATTCAAATAAGATAACTTAGCAGTATGCACTTCTCACTTTTGTCATTGTTGCTGCAATTGTATTTAGTAAACATCTCTGAGCCAAGGAGTACAGGCCTGTGGCACTCATCCATGCAGAAGTTTAGTGGTAGTTCTTCCATTAAAAGACCATCACCTATGTGCTTTGTGCTGCAAAGAATTGTGGGGTCTTAGTACTGATATTGTCATTTCTAATGAAAATGAAATTCTGATGGTTAAAAAAAGAAAAGAAGCATGTTTCAAAGGACCACCAATTCCACGATCGTGGATTAAGCCAGTAAAGCCTTTTCTCTTCTAGGCACTGTCTTTTAAAATGAGATTCTGTTCAAGAGTGTTACAGTAGCATAATATAAATTGGTGGCTTTGGCTTTTTAAACTCTGGTTCTTTCTCCTGTAAAGCAGCATAAGTGAGTTCCTTATCATAACGTTGGAATAATGACATCTCAAGGCCTGTGTGCTGCATTCACAAGCAAGGGAAGTCTCAGAGTGGGGTTGACTCAGCAGTACCTGACCAGGCTGCTTAATGCACTGATGAATACCATTGCCCCTAGGAATTAAATATAGAGGTGCCTGGAGCTTGTGTAAAGTTCTCTGTGCCATTTGAAAAAGGTACTTGGAGAAAAGATAGGCTGATTTTTAATTTTAATGTTCTACTCGTTGGTTTAAGTACATTTATGGTTTGCTTTGCAAAATGTCAACAGACTTCCCAAGTGGATAACATTTAAAAAAGATTGAATTTCTTATATTTACTCTAATATCATGGAAAAAAATGTGGTCATCAATGCTCACAGGTTCATTGGTTAAGACAACTCATTCAAATTATTTTTTGAAAAACAACTAGCAACACTTTTTGTTATTTCCCTTATTGTGCCAAATTCTCATTGATCAGAACTTCACCAAGATAGAACTAAAGCTTTCATTTTAGTTTTGGTACATAAGAAGGCTCTGAATGGAGTTCTTATCTTCAGATAGCCAAAGGAGAGTCTGAGAAAGAGTTGTCTGTCACCTGTTGGTATTAGTGTTCATTTTTATAAGTGGCACTATGCAATTGTATATGATATATTCAAAATTGACTTTCACATAAATTATCTAATTTCATGTAGTTTATCTCACAACAACCTTATAAGATAGATTGGTGATAATTACTATCCTCATTCTAAAGTGAAAAATACTGAGGTTCAGAAATATTTAAAATTAGCTAATATCTTATGGAGTGCTTAATTTGTGCTAGGCAGTAATCTAAGCTCTTGTCATGTTTTGATTTGTTCAGTTGACACAGAAGCCTTAGGAAGCAGATACTATTATTGTTACTATTGTTTCATAGATGAAACCACATAGGTACAGAAAAGTAACCTGTCCAAAGCTAAGTGACCAAATGGTGGAGTTGGATGACAATCCACTCAGGCTAGTCCAGATCAGTGTCTAAACATCACACTTTTCTTCCCAGCCAAGGTTCATCAATTTTCTTAGGAAATTTGGCCAAAAAGTGTTGGACCTTAAACTAGAACATAGGCCTTGTGACTCTCATTGAAGTGCTTTTCCGTTATGCAATTGGTTGTAACTTCTTTCATTATCTTTTGCTTTATTCTACATTTATCTATCTATCTATCTATCTATCTATCTATCTATCTATCTATCTATCTATTGTTGCTTGACTTCCCCATCTCCCAACTCAAGGATTTTCTGTGTTTTTATTTCCACTCTGTGTATTTGTCTAATTTTCAGCAGAGATTTCCTGTTCTGTATGCCCTGTCCTACTGACTTTTCCTCTTGCAGTCTTGTCACTGCATGGTACACAATTATCTTTCTAAAACCCTGCACCTCTTCTATGTTTTAGAGATTGTTTGAGTGTACTTCAAGGCTTCATGCATTGAAATTTACTCCTCATTGTGAGGTATTGAGAGGTGAAAACTTCATATGAGTATGGTATTTAGAAGTCCAGTCTTTGGGACCTGATTAACATTAGATAAGGTCATTATGGTGGGGCCCCCATGATTGAGTTAATGGTGACTTTAAAGAAGAAGAGATATCCTGACACACCACACATACACACACACACACACACACACACACACACACACACACAAACACACACACATATGTGCTCTCTGTCTCATGCCATGTCATGTCCTGGGGCCACCTCAGGACTATCACATCAAGAAGGCCCTTACCAGAGCAGATCCTCAATCTGAACATATAGAACTTTGAGCCAAACTAAATACCTTTTCTTTATAAAGCAGCTTGCCTCAGTATTTCATTGTTGTAACAACAAAGGACAAATTCACAAATTCATCTTCTTTAGTTTAAAAGAGTTGGTTGCTCCTTATTGCTTACAGGTATTGCGGTCTGCTGCACCATGGCCCTGTTTTACATCACCATTTCAATCACCTTCACCAGACCTTTTATTATGATTGCACTCAAGCCCCTATCATTCCTGGATGGACCATGCACTTTAACTCTTTTCTGACTTACTCATGTTCAGTCTGCTTGGAACGTTGTTCCTTTCTTTCTTACCTGGAGAATTACACTCATCCTGGAGGATAAAGTTCAAATATGTTTCTTGTTGAAGGCTGTTATAATTTTATGGGTGGAATTAATATATCACATGATATATTCTTCTTCAATTCTTACAACAGCTAGCATCAACCGAATGCTTATATACTGCACTTCTATTTTTACTGATGAAGAAAACAAAAGGCTTTATGTAACTTGCCTAAGAATACTTGGGTAGCGAATTTTCAGCCAGATTTGACTTTCAGAACCATAAACTTAACCACTTGCTCCCTTGCTTCCTCCACTAATATTGCTTATTAAGTTGCATGTTTATTTATCTCTTTCTCTTCAATACTATAAACTTCACAAAGGTAGTATTGGTTTGATTTTGCATTCTATATGCCTTCATGACACAGTTAAAAGACTGAGTATCATATGTTTCCCATTCCTTGTACTGTACAGTTCCCTTAGCTGGACCATGATATTCCAGACCACAGATAAATATTATACTACTTCACTCCTAAAGTGGTTATTCATAAAATTGACCATCTTGCAACTATTACCAGTGAGGGTCTTATTTAACACCTTAAGTAAGCATACCTAGAAAATAATGTCATGGACATGATCTTTACAACACTTGGGCTATAGAGCCTATCATTTCTGTTTTATATTTCTTAATTGAATCAGAAGTGACTTGATTCTTACCTTTGTGATAGGCACAAACTTTAATATCACACTGTCAGAATGCCAGAATGCTACCTTCCTTTTTTTTTTTTTTTTTTTTTTGGCAGAATCCTCAAAAGAATGGCCCTGGCCACTCTTAACCTACAAGAACTTGGTGCCTCATGTCCTCTGGGACCTTTTGGCATTATTTCCTGCCATCATGTTCCACCACACATAGAATTCTAGGCTAGGACGATCCTTTTAACTGGGGTGAGTTGCCCCTTATTTAGATCTTTGTACCTCTCCTTTGACTTCATATACCATCCAAGAACCCTCCTGAAGATACACCATGCTAGAGAATGTTTGCTGTCTCAGAATCCACCATTCACCATTGACCCCTGAAGACTCACCCATAGGGGTGATCAGTCTCTTTATGCCCCCAAACACAGGATCCATTCTTCTCCTTCCTCTAATGATAGAACTTGCTTGTTATTTATGGGTCTATAAAAATGCAGTGCCTGCTTCCTTTCATGATCTCTTGAAACATCATTCCTTCATGAAGAGTACTTTTCCAAAGAACAGAAAAAGGAAACTTCATGGCCTCTTCTTGCTAAAGCAGCAATAACAAAGGGTAACTTGAGTCTTCAGCTAGCCATCCTGTTAATTACTTAAGTCTTCAGTTGGAGACCCTATTTAAAAAACAAAAATACCTCAGGAACAAAACAAGAATGTCTACTATCACCATTCCTTTTCAATATAATACTTGAGTGATATGGCAAGACAAAGAAATCAAAGGAATACAAACAGGAAAAGAAAAACAACTAAAAATTATCTTTTTGCAGGTGACATGATCTACACTTAGAAGATACCCCCCCAATAAACCTTCAACCAAGAGACTTCTAGAACTGATAAATAAATTCAGCAAAGTAGCAGGATACAAAACCAGTCTACCAAAATCATTAGCTTTTTTGTACGTCAATCATGAATTCACTGAAAGAGAAATCCAGAAAACAGTTCCATTCACAATAGCTTCAAAAACAAAACAAATACACAAAAAAGCTAGGGATAAATCTAACCAAGGAGGTAAAGAAATACATTGAAGAAGATCTTAGAAGATGGAAAGACCTCCCATGCTCTTGGATAGGCAGAATAAGTGTCAAAATGGTTATTCTACATGTCCTGGTCAACATTCTTCTCACTGTTTTAATCCAAAATGACTGACCACACAACCTAGAGGAAGGAAGATTTATTTGCTCACAGTTTTTTGGAGATTCTGGGTTCAGTCCATGTGAGGCCAGGGTGTGAAGTGTAGGGTACAGAGATGGGAAGTAGAGAGAGGGGGAACAGGGGGAGGAAGCACTATATAATCCCTAAGGTCAAACCCCCAGGAACTCCTCCTTAGCAACCAAGCCCCACTTCTAACATATCTACCTTGTTTCCATGAGGGCTAGAAGCACATTCTAAATCCAAACCATTATACTACCAAAACTGAGCTAGAGATTCAATGAAATCCCTCTTAAAATACCAATGTCATATCATTCTTTGCAGAGCTAGAAAATTCAGCCCTAAAATTCTTAACAGAAAAATAAAAGACCCAGAATAGCCAAAGCAATTCTTAGCAATAAGAACCATGCAAGAGGCATCACAATACTTGACTTCAAATTAAACTTCAAAGGTATAGTAATAAAAACAGCATGGTATTGGCACAAAAACAGACACATGGACCAGTGGAACAGAATAGAAGACACAGAAATAAACCCATACACTTATAGTCAGTTGACTTTTGACAAAAGTGCCAAAAACATATTCTGGAGAAAAGACAGCCTTTTCTTTTCTTTTCTTTTTTTTCCGGTACTGGGGATTGAACTCAGGAGCATTCTACCTCTGAGCTACACCTCCACACCCCCAGCCCTATTTTTTGTTCTTTATTTTGAAAAAGGTCTCACTAAGTTGTGGAGGTCCTCACTAATTAGCTGAGACTGGCTGCAAACTTGGGTCCTCCGGTCTCAGCCTCCCAAGTACTGGGATTACAAGTGTGTACCACCATGCCCGACTAAAGATAGCCTTTTCAACAAATAGTGTTGGGGAAACTGATTCTACATTTGGGTAAAAATGGAAGTAAACCCTAACTTCTCACCTTCCACAAAGTGAAATCAATATGGACCAAAGACCTGGAAATTAGACCAGAGATCTTGAAATTACCAGACGAAGGCATAAGACCAATGCCTTAACATATAGGCACTGAGAGAAACTTCCTCAGTAAGACCCCTAAAGCTCAGGAAAGTTAAAACAAGAACAATAAATGGGATGGCATTAAGTTTAAAAGTTTCTGTGCAGCAAAGGAAAGCATCAAGAGTCTAAAGAGAAAGCTGAAAGCCTACAGAATGGGAAAAGATCTTTGCCAGCCAGCTACTCCTCTGATCGAGGACTAATATCTAGAATATACAAAGAACTTAAAAGACTTAATATTAAAAAAAACTCAATAAAAATGGGCAATTGAACTAAATAGACAATTCACAAAAGAAGAAATACAAATGGCCAATAAATATATGAAAAATATTCAACAGTATTAGCAATAGAGAGATTCAAATCAAAACCACACTGAGATTCCATCTAACCCCAGTTAGAATGGCAATCATCAAGAAGTCACACAACAATAATGTTGGCAAGGATATGGGGAAATAGGAACTTTTCTACACTGTTGGTTGGATTGCAATTAGTGTAGCTGCTATGGAGATCAGCATGGAGATTGCTCAGAAAACCAGGAATTGATTCACCAAATGATCCAGCTATACTACTCCTGGGTATTTTTGCAAAAGGATTGAAATCAGAATAATATATATATATATATATATATGTATATATATATATGTTTATAGCAGCACAAGTAATAATATCCAAATTATGGCTATTATTAATAGCTATTATTAACTAACCTAGGAGGCATCCATCAACAGATGAATGGATTTCAAAATTATGAGATATAGATACAATGGAATTCTATTCAGCATAAAGAAGAACAAAATTATGTCATGTGCAGGAAAATTGATGAATCTAGAGAACATTATTTTAAGTGAGATTAGCCAATTATAAAAAGTGAAGGGTCATATGTTTTCTTTCTATGTGGAAGCTAGGGAGTAATCAGGATACAAATGGGGTTGTAGATAAAGGAGGAGAACCCCCAGTGGAGCAGTGAAAGGGGATTAGGGGAGGGTGGTGTTGGTGAGGAGGAAAAATTAATGAAGGAAACACTTTCATTTATGTTATGTATATATATGAAATGATCAGTGCCATTCTCAATATCATATTTGGAGAAAGGAAGGGAGTGGGGAGGGAGCTAGGTGAAGCTCACCAAGTAATGTGTGCATGTATATCACTATCACTCTGAACTACATTATGATATGAGACTATAGTGCACCAATAAAAGTATATTTAAAAATAAGATAAATAAAATAAATTGTATCATGCCACAAAAGAGAATAACTAAGATTGTACTAGATACTAATACATAAGCCATATGCCCATTTACAGGTAAGGGGGTCTGTTTACAGATTCTAGAAGATGTTTCAGGGTTATTTCAAATCAATAGCAATAGTAAAGCACCTTAAAATGGTGTCAAAACCATACTCAACCAGTTTCTACTCACTTAAGGTAATACTGAATTTTAATAAATAGCTACTTGCTAAATGTTACCAGGTTCTATTTAACAATATACAATCCTGTCTACAATATACAAAGCAGGTACCTTCCTCTGCGTCAGGCAAAGAAATAGTGCTGCCCACATCCTGATCCCTCAAAACTATGTTACTTTCTATTGTAAAATGGATTTTTTTTCCAGATGGAATTAAATTAAAGACCCCCTTCCAGATACCAGAACTTTATTTTACAAATAAATGTGAGTTTCTAGCCAGGCATGGTGGCGCACGCTTGTAATCCCAGCATTTGGGAGGCTGAGACCAGAGGATCTGGGTTCGCGGCCAGCCTCAGCTACCTAGTGAGGCACTCCGCAACTTAGTGAGATCCTGTTTCAGAATAAAAGATTAAAAAATAGGTCTGGGCGTGTAGCTTGGAGGTAGAATGCCCCTGGGTTCCATTCCCAGTACCGCAATAATTAAATAAATAAATAAATGGGAGTTTCTCTTACAATTATGCCGCCGTTGCTCAAACATGTTTTGAATTCTTTAGTTTCTTCAGAACCTACGGTCCAATCTTTTTATTACTCCCAAAGAGAACAAATATTTATACTTGAAAATAGATTTGATTTGGAAAGAACCCGGTGTTATTTGGCTTAGTCTTCTGAGTAAAATCATAGTGAAAAGTATTTGTGGTCCAAAAGGAAGCAAAACTATAAAGTAATGACACTGATTTGGGTGGGGAATCTTACCAAGTTAAAAAGGAGGTTTCCAAATATAGTGTTAGAGATGGAGTAATAGGGGAATAAATATGTTACTCCCAAATGTAACTACACTAAGGGTGATACAAATTTGAATATAATTATCACAGTATATTCATGAGCAACTAGTCTTGTTCCTATCTATGAAGGCACAGCTTGCATATTATGTCCAGAGTTCTTGCTAAAAATATCTAGTGGTAGGCTAATGCTTCTTAAAGTTATTGTAAGCAAGAGTCTCCTGGGGCTATTGTTAAAACCAGATTTAAGAGCACTGGTATAGGGCCAGGGAATCAGCATGTCCAACCTGCTCACAGGTAATGGGCCAGGGACACCTCTTTGTATATCAATGCACATTAAGCAAGTTAAGTCTTGGTTTGTGCGTGGATATTGCTATTCACATTAAGCTACATGTGGATTATTTTGTTCCTTATCAAAACATTTGTTTGTGCTCATGTGCATATGAACTTTGCCTCAGAACAATTTTCTGTGTACTTTATTGATGTAGAAGCAACAAAGACTCTGTGCCATTTTTTTTTTTTTTTTTTTTGCATTGGATGCTTTCCTTATTTAGTACATAGCAGAAGTTTCTATGGGAAAAATGATAAAGTAATTTAAATGTTTAACCTAACTAATTATTACATGGCAGACATTATCACATATGAAAAAGGAAAGTACATTTTGATATATTTAAAGCTACTATTTCTGATATGACAATTAAAAAAAAACTGATGTAACAGAAGTTTTGCAAGTGAGCTAAAAACAAAATCCTGTTTCACAGCTAAAATGTAAACAGCTAAGATGTAATCAGAGGACAAAATTTCACAGCTACAAAAACACAGCTGTGAAACATAACTTTGGAGTGTAATACAGCCAAATATCTTTGCAAGCTAATAATGGATATTAAAAATAAAGATGACAATGACTGTTAGAATTTTTAGTGTTTAAGTACCTTCACTTATGTTTCCTGTTCAGTTGAGAATATTCTCAAGTTACTTGTCATATATGCATTTATCGAATGCCTATTCTGTATATCTTTTTAGGAGCAAAAGATACAGAGGTTAATGTGCCATTAAATCATTCTTTTAGAGAGTTTTTAAAGAATTATATAATATGTTCTATGTTAGGCAATTTTAGAGCTAATTCTTTTTGGATTATAAAACTAGCATTTGTAAACTTAAAAAATACTAGAAAATATAATAAACTTAAAAAATTAAAGATAAATTGTTAAAAATGTTACAACTTTTAATGTTTTTTATTGTATTTTAAGTTACCACTGACCTAATTCCAAGTATTATTCTGGCATTCTGGTGCACTTTAAAATAATTGTAGGAATAGCTTTTGCGGTCAGTGTCGAGATTATACATATATATGTGTAAAAATATATATATATATATTCAATATATGGGTTAAACCCATATATATATATATATATATATGGTAGATATCTTCATATTCTCTTAATAGCCTTTGGATCAATATAAACATAAGGTTTCTTAATTTTTTTTTTTTTTGTGGTACTGGGGATTGAACTCAGGGGCATTCTACCTCCGAGCTATACCCCCAGGCCTATTTTTTATTCTTTATTTTGAAACCGAGTCTCACTAAGTTGTGGAGTGCCTCACTAGGTAGCTGAGGCTGGCCGCGAACCCGGATCCTCTGGTCTCAGCCTCCCAAATGCTGGGATTACAAGCGTGTACCACCACACCTGGCTCGTAAGGTTTCTTAAAATCTAGAATCTAGAATAAACTAGAACAGGGTTTGGCCACATGTGGCCCACTGCCTGCTTTTGTAAATAAAATTTTACTGGAACATGGCCACATTTACCTTATTTTATATTGTTTGTGGATGCTTTTAAGCTGCAATGGAAAGATTTCGTAGTTGTGAAAAAGACTGTATTTATTATCTAAAGTATTATAGAAAAAATTGTTGTGTCCTGGTCTAAATTAATAATCTTCAGCTACTTAGTGAGGCACTCCTCAACTTAGTGAGACCCTGTTTCAAAATAAAGAATAAAAAATAGGGCTGGGGGTATAGCTCGGAGGTAGAATGCCCCTGAGTTCAATCCCCAGTACCGTAAAAACAAACAAACAAAACAAAAAAACCCAGATTAAATCAGATCTGGGTCTCAGGTCCCATGACAGAAAGACAGGCATGTCCTGTGTGGCAACAACCTAAAGAAAAGATGACTGAAAGGACTCTTAGATAACTGGGAGAAATGTGAGAGAGGAAGAGAACGTCCATAAAGAACACATGGGCAGATCCTGCTCCCTCAGGTGTGGCCAAAGTAGTAAATGTAGAGCTTAATCTCCAAGTATTCCATCTTGTGATGCTTTGGAATACCCCTTGAGTCCTTGGTAAGAGAATGCTAAGATACCCATCTGAGTCTAGTTTGTATCATATTGGTGAAAGGGTTCTAGAATGAGTCTTGGTCTAAATCCAGTTAAGTACTAGGCAGCCCATTATAGACCACCAGCAAAAGACTTCCCAGCCTGAGAGATTATATGGCCCCTTCCTCTGATTTCTCTCCCAGTTAGAAGTTAGACACATCCTCTACAGTACTGAGGATAGACTCCTGCTACTTATTCCAGATAAGCTTGAAACTGTTAATGTGAGGAGAAATTGTCAGGCATTTGAGATGCCTAAAACTGAATTGAAAATATTTAGACATCAGGAACTAAAAATGCAATTTTGTATATTTTAAGCTAATATATAATTGGTCTCTTGAGCTTTCCCCCCTATTTATATTTATCCTATTGCAGTTTTTTTCAAGGGAGAAAAATAAAAAAGTATTTCTTTCTCAAATTTTGAAAGAACTATCTATAGTAGCCATAGTTGGGTGTGGTGGTGCATGCCTGTAGTTACAGTATTTGGGAGGCTGAGGGAGGAGGATTGAAGGTTTGATGCCAGTCTCAGCAACCTAGTGACTCTCAGTAACCTAGAGAGACCTTGTTTGCAAACAAAAAATAAAGAAGGGTTGGGGTATAACTTGGAGGTAGAATGTCCCCCCAAAAGATGTTCTGTGTTCTTACTGGTTTTCTCTTACTGAATATTCTGCTTTTGTTTTTTAGACTCACTAATACCCCAAATAGAAAGGTCATAGGCGGCCTGACATGTGGGCGAGCAGATGACCCTTCCACCTGGATCCAGGCCTGGGAAAGGACAGGACATGTCAGGCAGGGGTGAGTGAATGCAGGTTCTGAAATCTTGCAGACCAAGAAGAAAGGGCCCCATACTCCAGCTTTGGAAGATGCCTTAAAATGGATCAGATGGGCCTGATGATCATTAACAAGAGTAGTGATCCTTCCTCAAAATTTCTGGCTGATATTCTTAAATGCTTAGATGACCCTGGGAAGGACTCCTAAACAGGATTTACTTTGATTTTTTTCCTTGACTTCACCAGGTGTGGGCAGAGCCAAATTAAATCTTATTACACACACATGCGCACACACACACACAGCTCCACATGTCATAGAGGAAATTCATATTTTTTCACCTGAATTTGGTAAACTTAGATCAAACAACTGATTGACATGATTTTTCCATGTCAAGTGGTTACCTTGCATCACAGAGACACAATTTATACACATCCTGTACCATGCTTTTACTAGGTGAGGATCTCAAAAAGTTTCATTTATAGTAATCTTATCTATTCCTCCCTTCTATCTTTAAGAGTGCAGAATAAAAAAGAGGTGAGAAACACAACTTGACATGAAATAATGCGGAGCATTCTGTAAGGATTCAATAAAACACTGAGTAAGTGATAGAAGGGCAAGGGATTGGTTGTTGTTACAACATTAATCTCATTGACTCCATCATTTAAAATGCATTGCTTCTGTTTGAAATATGTTTAGTATACAACCCCCCCCCCCCTTACTGATGAGATGGTTTAATTTGCTCACAGAAAATCTATTTTTCTTAATTTCTTTTTTTTTTTTTTTTTTTTTTGCGGTACTGGGGATTGAACTCAGGGGCGTTCTACCTCCGAGCTATACCCCCAGCCTTATTTTTTATTCTTTATTTTGAAACCGGGTCTCACTAAGTTGCGTGCCTCACTAGGTAGCTGAGGCTGACTGAGAACCCAGATTCTCCTGTCTCAGCCTCCCAAATGCTGGGATTACAAGCGTGCGCCATCACGCCCGGCTGAAAATCTATTTTTCTATGGTTTCTTGAAGCTCTCTCTTTAGGTCTCTCTTAAGTTCTTGTACTGTCTTTCAGTTGAGATATTAATGTACTCCTTCCTTCCTTCCTTCCTTCCTTCCTTCCTTCCTTCCTTCCTTCCTTCCTTCCTTCCTTCCTTCTTTCCCTGGTATAGGAGAAGGAACCCAGAGGCACTCTACCTCTGAGCTACATTCCCAGCTCTATTTTATTTTGATACAGAGTCCCACTAAGTTGCTGAGGCTGGCTTTGAACCTGTCATCCTCCTGTTTCTGTCTTCTAAGTACTGGGGTTACAGCTATGTGCCACCACACTCAGCTTAATGTATCTTTTCTATCAGGTCATTTAATGAAGAAGGTAAAATTGTACTCTGTCACAGCAGATGTATTCTGGACACATGATGCTTCCTTGTTTGGATTCATAGTTTGTGATTCTTCATTTAGTATTGATTTTACTAACTGAGCATGCATTTATAATAATGATTGACCTTAATAATTCAGTTGTTCTAGTAAAGATCTAAAATTTATATTCTTTATGGTGTTTTAACTGTTCTCTAGGTAGAATTTTGGGACTACTAGTTCATGGTCAGGCTATACATTCACCTCAAGTAAAATATAGGATCATGACGTGGCTGGCTGACTTTTTCAATGGTTTTCTTAACTATATTTTTTGCTGTGATGCTCATACATGGAGATACTTTTTTTAAGCCCCTGTTGGAATACTTAGGATGACAGATACTCTTTTTGTTCCAGGTATGAGAAGTAGTCTGGGAAACTCGCCAATATAGTGACATTTCTTGAGTATTTTAACTTTTCTTTAAAAACAACAATAGGCAGAATATTTATTATTGGATGTTCTAGGAATCCAAGAAATATGGCAGTCATAATCACATTGACTCAACTTTCCTGACTGGTTCTCTCTAAATGTGTTGTATAGATGTAGCTTGTAGTTATCCCTATTTCATTTTCAATCTTTTATAGTTTTAAGGCGAGGAAGTCCTTGTTTATTCACAAAAAAGATAGTTCCATAGGTGGATATGATTTATGGTGTACCCTGAGGTGTCTGGACAAAGTTATTCTCCACTGTTTCCTTAAATCCTACCTAAGTGGTTATTTCCATATACTAAACATGCTTTCTACTTGATGTTGTCCTTTTAATAATTTAGTAGCTGGGCATGGTGGTACACACCTGCAATCCAGTACTTGGGAGGCTGAGATAGGATAATTGCACATTCAAGGATAGCTTCAGCAACTTAGCCGAACTTTCAGCAACCTGGCAAGACCTTATTTAAAAATAAAAATTAAAAAAAAGGACTGGTGTTGTAGCTTAGAAGTAGAATGCCTCCAAATTCAATCTCCAGTGCTACAGAAAAAAAAAAAAAAAAAGATTTAGTGTGAATACTTTTTATCAGATTTCTTTATTTCTATTTTGAATAGGTTCAACAATGCCAAGGATGCTTCTGGCAGTCAGTTTAATGAAAGAGGAGAGGACAGGACACAGACAGGGGAAAAAGGAGGGATATTTATCATGCTATTTTACTGTGTAAATATTAGAAGCCTTATATGTTTTCTTTCTTCAAAAGAAACTAAAAATAAGGGTCAGCAGGAGAGCATTTGCCAAGCATGTATGTGAGCCTGGGTTCTATACCTAGCTCTCACCATCCTCCCCCTCCAATATGTAGAGCAAAAAGAAACTAAAAAACAATGATAAAACGCATTTATAAGAGAGGCATGAAAGCCGGGCATAGTGGAGCACACTTGTAATCCCAGTACTTGGGAGGCTGAGACTGGAGGATATGGGTTAGCAGCCAGCCTCGCCTACTTAGTGAGGCCCTCTGCAACTAAGTGAGACCCTGTTTCAAATAAAGAATAAAAAAATAGGGCTGGGGGTGTAGCTCAGAGGTAGAATGCCCCTGGGTTCGCCCCCAGTACTGCAAAAAAAAAAAAAAAAGAGAGGCATGAGCTAGTGATGGGACATTATTTTCCGGTTATTATATATGCACTCTTTTATTAGAGTTTAAGGAGTTTTTTTTTTTTTTTTTTTTGATAGTGCAGATAGAGACCACATTTGGTGTGAAATATCTATAGACTATCAATGATTCCAAGGTGCTTACGTACATCTTTCAATATTAGCATAATGAGTATATACCCAGACTCCTCCTTTTCTATTGTCTGACTCTTCTAAAAGTTGTTGTTTATTTAACGATTTTAAAATTTCTGTTTCAGATTTCTTGGTCTCACATTTAACACTTCTACATGTTCTGGTTGATTGTGGGTGTAGTTCAGTGGTAGAGCCCCTACTTAGCATGCATAAGGCCCTGGTTTGATCCTAATACCATAAAGAGAGAGGAAAAAAAAGAAAAGGTTTGAATGCTTGTTTTTATAAGTTGTAGAAGGCTAGGTCTGGTGGCACAAACCTATAATCCCAATACTCGGGAGGCTGAAACAGGAGGATTGCAGTAACTTAGTGAGACCCTGCTTCAAAATAAAAAATAAAGGACTGGGGGTGTAACTCAGAAGTAAAATGCCCCTGGGTTTAGGGTTTAGTCTCTAGTTACACACACACACACACACACACACACACACGTTGATGTATTCCAATAAAAATGCCACATATTCATTAAGGATTAACTCAAAATGTTGTATAAAAATGTTTTTTTTCCTTGTATAAATTTTTTACATTAGCCCCCAAAATTTAATCTTTCTGAGAAGGAAGAATTTAGTTTAGCTTCTTATTAATATGGGTTCCAATAAAAAATCTTTCATTTCTCAGCCAGGCGTGGTGGCATATGCTTGTAATCCCAGTACTTGGGAGGCTGAGACAGGAGGATCCAGGTTCTCGGTAAGCCTCAGCTACTTAGTGAGGCTCTCTGCAACTTAGTGAGATCTTGTTTAAAAATAAAGAATAAAAATTAGGGTTAGGAATGTAGCTCAGAGTTAGAATGCCCCTGGGTTCCATCCCCAGTACCGCAAAAAAAAAAAAAAAAAAAAAAAAAAATTCTCTAGATCGGATAGCATATTTCTTCTTTTTCTTTTTCTTTTTTTTGCGGTACTGGGGATTGAACTCAGGGGCATTCTACCTCCGAGCTACACCCCCAGCCCTATTTTTTATTCTTTATTTTGAAACCAAGTCTCACTAAGTTGCGGAGTGCCTCACTAGGTAGCTGAGGCTGGCCGAGAACCCGGATCCTCCGGTCTCAGCCTCCCGAATGCTGGGATTACAGGTGTTCTTGCCACCACGCCTGGCTTTTTTATTTTTTTATTTTTATACACGTTGAAGTGCGAAAGTGAAAATTTACATTTGCTACAAATTATGGAGTAGGTTTCCAGTGATAACTGACTAGACAGTTCTCCCTGAGACTCTATGAGCCCCTCTGGAGGAAAAACAATCTTTGACTCATTTTCCTGCCTTCAGAGCCTAGTACCAGGTCTGATGAACTTCAAGTGCCTCTCCACTCCCACCACATATTGACTTAATAACCTGATGATGTAACAAGAGTAAGTAAGCATGATTAGGTAGATAAAGACAGCATGAGTGAAAGCAAATACTCTATGAAAACTTAGTGATTCCACCCATATTTTACCTATATACCCAAGATACCCATATTCCCATGACAATACTACATGAAAAAATAAGGCAGATTTAAATGTGATTGCTTAGACAAGATGACTATTAAAGCCATTTGGCCTTCAGTGACTCATTTATGGAAAACAATTTTAAAGCAAGAATGATATGTGGGGAAGATATTTCTTTAAAAATGTACGTATCTGGTTCTATAGTTGGCAATTGTGAATTGTGCAACTATAAACATAGATACACATGCATTAGTTTGGTAGTTTGGTTTCCATTCTTTTGGTTAAATACCCAGAAGTGGTATTGCTGGATCATATGGCAGGTTCATTCTCATTCATCTGAGGTCCTCCATACTGTTTTCCAAAGTGGTTGAACTAATCTGCAATCCCACCAACAATGTATTAGGGTTCCCATTTCTCCACACCCTTACCAGCATTTGTTGTTGGTTGTGTTTTTAATGATTGCCATTCTAATTAGGGTTAGGTGAAATCTCAGGGTAGTTTTGGTTGGCATCTCTCTGATTGCTAATGATGTTGAACATTTCCTCATACATTTATTGGCCATTTCTATTTCTTCTTTTGTGAAGTATTTATTTAGATCCACTTGTCCAGTTTTGAATGGGTTATTTGT
>PVLC010028762.1:0-20769 GCA_004027655.1 Graphiurus murinus
AACCCGGATCCTCCGGTCTCAGCCTCCCGAATGCTGGGATTACAAGCGTGCGCCACCATGCCCGGCTCAGCCCTATTTTTAATTCTTTATTTTGAAACAGGGTCTCACTAAGTTGTGGAAGGCTTCACTAAGTTGCTGAGGCAGGTCTTGAACCTATTATCCTCCTGTCTCAGCCTCCCAAGTACTGGGATTACAAGTGTGTGCCACCAGCTGTAGCTAGTCTTGAGAAGAGGCTTCCACTAATTCTACCAAGGTCATTGTGCTAGTGCTTGAAGAAAGACCTTCCTCCAGGATATCCCTGCCTCCAGAAATTATCAATAGCATCTACTATTTATCTTTAACTTTATCACTTCATTTATCTTTATCAGCCTCACATGGATGTCCAACAGGGTTGAACTCAGAAAGTAGTTTATATCAGTCTGTATGTGTGCACGTGTGTGTGCACATGTGCGTTACTGGGGATTGAACGCAGGGTATTCTACCTCTATGCTATACCCCCAACTTGATTTTATTTTTCCTTTGAAATAAGGTCTCACTAAGTTGATGAGGGCCTCACTAAATTGCTGAGGCTGGCCTCGAACCTGTGATCCTCCTCTGTCAGATTCCCAAGTACTGGGATTACTGGTGTGTGACACCACACCTGACTTTTTACATTTTTTATTTTGAAACAGTGTCTTGCTAAATTGCTGAAGCTGGCCGTGAGCCTGCAGTCCTCTTGTCTTAGCCAATATACCAGTCTTTAAAAGGCATTTCTATATTCTATCCAAGTGGCACAACCACTCATTTACTAGGCATTCCATCTAAAATCATACGAGATTTATTTTCCATAAACAACACATGCAGACTTCCAGGCCTCCATTATAAACAAATAGCAAGTAACAAATAGCTTCACCATTCCATTTTCACCATTTCATGTAGATCTGTCAGATCCCATGCAAAACATTATCTTTACTTTTATCAGCTTTTCATTGATTTCTGACTCCTGGGGCAGGCAGGAATCACTTATGAGATAGATGCAGCAGCTCAGTGTAGACCCCTCACTTACCGATGCTCATACAGAAGCAGGGGCTGAGCACTGGAAATCTCAGCTGGATAAGAACGTACTTGCCAGTTCTTTTTAAAAACAAGTATGTTCAGGAGGTACTTATGGATTAAACAGGTTGCATTTTTTCCCTCTCAGCCACCAAGAAGACCTATATTCAGGTGATACAGGTTTATCATCTGGAGCCAGGAGTGGCCTTAGGAGATTATTGACCCTATTCTGTAATCACCGCCAGAAAAACAAACATAGCTTCTGATCAACTATTCCTAAGCCAAAGTTTTTACTTTTGGTAGACATCTCTCCTGGCTTAGAGTTTACAGTCCTATTTATCCACTTTCTTCAAAATGATTACAACATAGGATGCTCTTTTCTCATGCAGAAAACAGGAGATTTAAATCCAGAGAATACCTATAGATCAAAATGGCCAAGTAAGCAAACTTAATTCCTTCCCAAACTCTACTCTCATCTTCTCTGTGCTTCTTATCTAGTGGAATGGAGGGTTCATGAGCAAGATTAATTAGGATAGATTATAGGAAATAGAGAAGTTATTTTATTTGTAGATGTGAATAGTAATAACAGCAACCTTGATTATAACAGTAATGTCAGCTGGGTGTGGTGGTGCATGCCTACAATCCCAGTACTTGGGAGGCTGGATAGGAGGATGGCAAGTTTGAGGCCAGCCTCAGTAACTTTGTGAGACTCTCAGTAACCTAGTGAAACCCTGTTTTGAAATGAAACAAAGCAAACAAACAAAAAACCTGGTTGGGGGTGTAGGTCAGAGGTAGCATGCCCCTGGGTTGAGTTCCTAGTACCACAAAAACAAAACTTCTTTAAAAAACTGGTTATACATGTATTTGTTTTATGATAACTTTCTATTTAAGAAGAATATTCATTTCCCCAACCACTCTAGGTAGTAGAAGTAGTTGAGGAAAAATGGAGTGAAAACCTTTGGATGGAAAACAAGCCCCAAATGTGGAATATATTACAGAAGAGAAACTTATAATTCAAACTCAGTGAAAAGAAGCTTTGGAAAAGAAAATAGAATTGCTAATAGATCCACAAAAGCAGTATCTGAGAGAAACAAGTTTTACCATAATCTCTACTACCACATATTCATGACTACTGAGGTAAGGCAATAAGACTTTATAATTTCTGTTTTATTCCAGTAAAATTGGAATGATAATATTCCTGTATTTACTTAATAAAATACTAAGAAAATAACTAAGTTGCCTATTTTAGAGATGTGTTTAAGGCTTATGGATAATAAGTACAATGCAAACTTAAGTTCTTGTAGACATATCAGAGGATTCCTGATATGTTTGGAGTTCTCTTATTCATGGTGTTGGACACAGGGGAATACTATAAATCTTTTCTACCTTTGTTTAGAAAAGGAGCAGGAGAAGTTTTGGGGAAGCTTGGCACTAATAAAGATCTGTATAGAAACCACACATTTGGCTTCACAATTTCTAGACAAGACTGGAGGTGATAGTTGAGTGAACCTGGTAACCTCAAGTTGTTTTCTCAGCTTTTATCTGTGAAACAGAATAGATTAATTGGTGATTCGTAGTGAAATAACTTATAATTAAATAATTCTCTATCTCCTTGCAAGATGTCTTTGAAAAACTTAATTCTGCAATTCAATAATAAAAGGAGGCCATACCACAATGTAATAAGAGCATGCACCTTAAAAATAAAGTCAAATCTAATGTATACATGGTCTTAGAATATTGGTACTTAACAGTAAAAAAAAAAAAAAAGTGATTAAATCTTCCATAGATTTTTTTTTTAATGATGCTTATGTTAAGCATACTTTATTGTTTGTTTTTACGGTACTGGAAATTGAACTCAGGGGCATTTTATCTCCGAGCTACACCCCCAGCACTATTTTTTTATTCTTTATTTTGAAACAGGGTCTCACTAAGTTGCAGAATGCCTCACTAGGTAGCTGAGGCTGGCCGCGAACCCGGATCCTCCTGTACTTTATTTAGGAATTTTCAATTCTATGTAATCATATATTTCTCAGTTGGGAAGATTTTTGTAATCTACAAAATATAGAAAGACTCTCATGGATTAACAAAGAATAACAATAAAACTTACATTCATTAGGGATGTGATATTTGCCAGATGTGGTGTGATACTCATGAGCATTTATAGTCTTAGAGCTATTACCAATATCGGTGCTGTGATTATTCTGGTCTCTTGGTACACATGTGCATTCATTTTTATTGGGCATCTAGGTTGAGCATCCCTAACCCAAAAATATGAAGTTTGAAGTGACCCCAAATTCAAAACTTTTGGGACACTGATATGATGCCACAAGGGGGAGATTCCACGTATTATGTAATGCATCATAGTCAAAATGTGGGCATCCTAAAAGTATTGTATAGAGTTACCGTTAGGCTGTGTGAATAAGATGTGTGCGTTGACATAAATAACTTTTCTGTTTAGACTTGGATCTTTCTATGCAAATATTCCACAATCCCACAACCCCCCCCCCAAAAAAAACCAGGAAATACTTCTTGTCCCACACATTTTGCATAAAAGGTGTCAACCTGTACATCTAGGAATTCTAACTTTCAAGTCATACCATAGACATATATTTAGCTTCCAATGATGATAGCAAACATTTTCCACGTGGTGATTCCAAGTGTCCCTCTCATTTGCAGTAGATAAGAATTCCATTTGTTCCTCATCCTAACACTTGGTGTTTCAGCCACTTTGGGAGTTATATATCGATAGCTTATGTTGATCTTAATTTGCTCTTCTGATATGACTAAGGTTGAGCACTTTTCATTTATGTACTGGCCATCTAGATATCCTCTCGTAAAGTTTTTATTAAAATTTCTGCCCATTTAAAAACACTGAATTATCTATCCTGTAGAAGTTCTTTTTTATTAATATATGTAAGATATCTTTAGTGTGTGTGTGTGTGTGTGTGTGTGTGTGTACGTGTGTATGTGTCAGAGAGAGAGAGAGACAGAGACACTAGGGATTAAACCCAGGGACATTCTACCATTCTACCTCAGACCTACACTCCCAGCCCTATTTTATTATTTTTGAGACAGAATCTCACTAAGTTGCAGAGGGCCTCGCTAAGTTGCTGAGGCTGGCCTTGAACCTGAGATCCTCCTATCTCAGCCTCCCAAGTATTGGGACTACAGGTGAGTACCACCATGTCAACTACACTTTAACTCTTTTTTTTTTTTTTTTTGTATTTTTAAATATACTTTTATTGGTGCATTGTAGTCTCATATCACTTTTACTCTTAAGGGTATCATGTAATGAAAAAAGTTCTTAACTTTAATACTATATATCAGTTTTGGATAACTCTTGGCCATAATGTATTTAAATAGTACTTGTGCCCTGTTTTTTTTTTCTCTTTTCCTGGAGCTTTCATTTCACCTATGGTAAATATTTTCATTGTATCCTATGTCTCTTACTTTTTTTTTTCCTGTGGCTCTGGGGATTGAAACCAAGCTTATTCTACCTCTGAGATACACCCCCAGACCAATTTTATTTTTTACTTGGAAATAGGGCCTCAGTAAGTTGCTGAGAGCTTCACTAAATTGCTGAGACTGGCCTCAAATTTGTGAACCTCCTGTCTCAGCATCCTAAGTATTGGGATTATGGGCATGTGCCACCGTGTTCAGCTTATCTCTTACGTAGTGAAATTGTTTTCCACCTTTCTCTTCATTATCCCTCTGATTACATGCATCTAGTCTGCATTAAACCTGTTTAAGTTATTAATTTATTTACTGCACTTTTCAGTTCTTAAATTTTTTATTTAACTTTTTTATGGTACAGAGGATTGAACCCAGAGATTCTCTAAAAGTGAGCTACGTTCCCAACCCTTTTTCTTTATTTTGAGACAGGATTTTACTAAGTTCCCCAAGCTAACCTCAACCTTGAGATCCTCCTGCTTCAGCCTCCTGTCACTAGGTTTATAGACATGTGCCACCATACCTGGTCCATTTGAGTAAAAAAAATTAATTTATATGTGATCTCCTATTTTTTTAGGGGGAGTTACTGGGGCTTTAATCCAGGGGCATTCTACTCCTAAGACACACCCCCAGCCCCAATTTATTTCTTATTTTGAAACAGGGTCTCACTAAGTTGCTGAGGCTGGCCACGAATCTGCAGTCCTCCTGTCTCAGCCTCCCAAGTACTATGATTACAGGCATGCACCACCACACCCAGCTCCATTTTTTGAACATACTGATCATAGTTAATTTATAGCTTGTGTCTGAAACTATAGTATCAGTATCTCCTGTGTACCTATTTTTTTCTCTTAATCTTTGGTCTTTTGTCTTCAGAGTGTACTGATCATTTTTAATTGAATGTCAGATATTGTGAATGGAAAACTAGAACAGTAAGTTGAGTCTCTGGATGATGTTTTTGCAGCCTGTTAGGCTGGGAAGGATGGTCATAATGAAATTAAGCTAATCAGACACTGAGTTTCAGTCTTTGTGGGAATTGATTGATTTCCAGTATATTCCTGGCTGATCTGGTACTTCCTGGACTGTCTCCTCAGGAGTTCCAGCTGAAGCCAATGGTGTTTGCCTGAGTCCCTTCACTTTGATGAATGCTGAACTAATTTTATTTTCTCCCCAACTCCATGAGATGGCTGAAAGCCCTCTCCAGACTCTCGGTCTTTTAGCTATTGCCTGTAACTTGGCAAAAGCCTGAAGTGGATGTGCTCCACAAAGTAACAGACTCCCTTCTCAGCGTTTCCATTCCAGCTATGATCCTGGCTTGTTGAGTCTTGGCTGCCATAATAGATCTTGGATGCCTTCAGTTTCTTTCTTTCTTTTTTTTTTTTTTAAACATTCCATCCAAATTTTATAGTTTTTCTCATTAGAAGAGTTGCTATAATACAAACTAGGCTTCTATAACTGGAAGTGTAAATATCTCCTAACTTACTTGTTCAACAAGCATTTTTCATGCTTACTGCATACAATGCACGATATATCATTCTAGGCATGGGTAGCATCGAGTTTAAACACTGAATAAATATTCTTTTCATGGGGCTCATATTCTAGAGAAGGCAATAAAGTATAAACAAATGAGGTGATTTCTGTTTGTCAGAAAGGCTCTGAAGGAAATGAACAGTATGATGTGTGAAAGAATAGCTGGTTATGTAGAAAAGGTGACTTTAGATTAATCAGGAGAGTTTTAGTTGTCTGTAGTGGCACACACCTGTAATCCTGGTACTTGGGAGGCTGAGACAGAAGGATTGTAGGTTTGTGGCCAGCCTCAGAAACTTAGTGAGGCCCTCCACAACTTAGTGAGACTCTGTTTCAAAACAAAAAATAAAATAGGGCTAGGAGTATAGCTCAGAGGCAGAATGTCCCTGGGTTCAATCCCCAGTACTATGCGCGCGCACACACACACACACACACACACACCCCAGGAGAGTCTTCTCCAAGGAGGTGAATATTTGAAATTTAGAAGCAAAGGAGACAGCCAAGTGAAAAACAAGGGAAAGTAGGGGGAAATAAAGAGTATGGTTGGGTGTAATGGCTCATACCTGTGAGCCCAATACTTGGGAGGCTAAGACAGGAGGATTGCGCGTTTCAAGACCAGCCTCCATAACTCAGTGAGATTCTCAGAAACCTAGCAAGACCATGTTTAAGGAAAAAAAGATATTTTAAAGGGCTGGAGGTATAGCTCAGAGGTATAATGCCTCTGGATTCAATCTCCAGTCACACACACACACACACACACACACACACACACACACACACACACACGTCTGAAGGTCAGAAGTGGAGAAGAGGCTAGCGTGACTAGCACAATGGGAAGTGATTAGTTGTATCAGATGGAAGTGCAGAGGTAATCCAGGTAACCGCTAGTGGAGTATACATTATGGGAGGAGCAGAAATATAAATGGGGGAAACAAAAATGACTCAGAACTTTCAGATCTGAGCCACATGTTACTATTTACTGAATTGGAGAAAACCAAAAGAAACACATTTGGAGAAAGAGTATCAAGTTATATTTTTATGTCAGGCATGGTGACACATGCTTATAATCTCAGCACCTGGGAAGCTGAGACAAGAGGATCGCAGTTTCGAGGCCAGCCTCAGCAACTTAATGAGACTGTTTCAAAATAAAATAGATGTATCTCAGAAGTAGAATGCCCCTGGGTTCAATCCCCAGTAATAGACACACACATACCATATATACATATGAATGTATATAGTATATGCTTATATGTTATATATATGTATATATAAATATAATTTTTTTAAAGCTGGGCACTGTCGTGTGAATCTTTAGTCCCAACTACTTGGAAAGCTGAGGCAGGAGGATTGCTTGAGCCCATGAGTTCAAGATCAGCCTGGGGAGCATAGCAAGACCAAGTCTCAAAAAAAAATTATTTTTGACATGTTCAGTTTGAGATGCCTGTTAGGCACCCAGAAGGGTTAAGGCAGCAGGAGCTAGAAGTTTGGGAGTTACTGACAAGAAGATCATATTAAAGCAATGTGAATGACTAAGTTCACCTGAAGATAGTGTAGGTAACAAAGCCAGGAGCACCTGCAGCAGGCCCTGGGGGATGGCAATATTTGCAGATTAAACACGAGAGTAGGAATAGCTAAAAGAAGAAAACCAAAAGAATGCACTGCACATAAGCTGCATGTGGGCAGTGTTTCAGGAAGAAGGGGCAAAAAGTAAAATAGAGAATAAGAAACGCTGATTCTGAAGCTGGGCATGGTGGCGCATGCTTGTAATTCGGGAGGCTGAGACCGGAGGATCCGAGTTCGCGGCCAGCCTCAGCTACCTAGTGAGGCACTCTGCAACTTAGGGAGACCCTGTTTCAAAATAAAGAATAAAAAATAGGGCTAGGGGTATAGCTTGGAGGTAGAATGCCCCTGAGTTCAATCCCCAGTACCGCAAAAAAAAAAAAAAAAAAAAAAAAAAAAAAAAAAGAGAGACGCTGATTCTGACAATACAAAAAACACTGGTACTTTGAAAAAAGCAGGCCTCTTAGAGTGGTGGTCTCAGAAACCAGACTGGCATGTGCCAAAGAATAAATGGGGCTTCCAGTTTCAGCAAAATAAGGACTGAGCTGATAAAACAGTTCATCATTCCCTAAACTCCTGGAGAAGCTGAATTCAAATAACAAATTTAAATATATAACATCCTCATAAGAAACAAACTACAAATTTCAGGTACTTGTCTAAAAAGAAGAAACTGAAAATTCTAATAGTACACAAAGGACTGACAGAAGAGGTGGAGCAGCAGGGAGCAAGAAGGGCAGAGGCCACAGATACAGACCCTGGGAGCTTCGGGAACAATGTACTCACAGTGACAGAAATGGTTTCCTTCGCCTCACCCAAGGAAAGAAATGGGAGCTGAGATTCTTGCATAAAACTGGTGCTCTTGGGAGGCTGAGACAGGAGGATCGTAGATTTGAGGACAGGCTCAGCAAGCTGTGAGACTCTCTTCAGTCTAGTGAGACCCTGTTTCCAAATAAGAAATAAAATCATGCTGGGGGTGTAGCTCAAAGGTAGAATGCCTCTGGGTTCAATGCCCAGTGCCACAAAACAAAACAAAACAAAAACTGGTACTCTTGAAAAGCTACATCTTTGAAAACAGAACTCTAGGTATTATCCCAAAGAGAAAGCATACAAACTTGTCTCGGTTTGTTTTGGTTTTGGTCGGAGTAGACAGGATACCATGGGTATAATCCAATAAACTGAGGCCACAGGCCTGTGCAGTTCTTGTTTTTAGAGTGTGATTTATATAACACCTGAGTGGTACAGTTATCCTAAACGAATACATAAATTTCAAAATTTGTCCCAGGATACTGACACTCCTGAACTGCACGGCAGAAGCAAATACTCCTAGAGCTCTGTGTTCCACTGCCCTTTTTTTGGTTTAGAGGATTTTAGAGGGAAGGTCAGATAAAGTCATGTTAAAGACTGAATTTACCACTTAGATCTTGACAGAAAGATTAAGTCAAGGGTGTACTAACAGCAGAAGGAACTTAAGTTTAGAACAAAGGAATGATGTAAGCAGTACTGGTGAAGAGGAAATTACTATTAGGAATGGAAAAAAGAACCATATATGGCAGCTATTTAAAATATAATGGAACAGAGCTGGCATGTAGCTCAGTGGAAGAATGCATGTTTAGCATGTTCAAGGCCCTGGGTTCAATCCCCAGCACCACAGATAAAAGTATTAATGATAATCTAATAAATGAAATGTAAAAAAAGAAAGAAAACAACCTAATGCTGATATATTCTAAAGTTTACAGAAAGAGGTAATCTTCTAGAAAAATACAAATTTCCAAAACTATTTCATGAGGTTTGAAACAAATATGTGGAGGAATTTGTTTTTATATACCAGATTCCTTTTTTTTTTTTCATTTTTGGTAAGATTTGCTAAATTTTATAATAGAGATTGCTTCTATCTTATATAATCTGTTCAAAATGCTAAAATAAATGGAGAGCTTTCCAACTCACTTTTATAAAAGTACTACTACATTAATACAGGAAAACTTTTTAAAAATTATAGGCTGATACCACTAATGAACATAATTTTAAAATACCAGGAAAATAATATGCAAAACAAATCCTACAATTTATTTAAAAATTATCACTTAGTTGATTTATTCTAAAGATGAAAAATGGCTTAACATTTGAAAATCTATTTGTGTTATGACATTACTAGGTCAAAGTGAAAAAGCTATTTGATTATCTCAACAGATGGCAAAAAAGCATTAAAAAATGAATCATCCATTCATGAAGTAAATCTCTTAGGACACTGAATAGAAAGGGGATTCCTTAATCTATTTTTCTTAAACTGCCAAATCCTATAGAAAATATTATACTAAATAATAAAGTGTAGAAACATTCTTTTTAAAATCAGGAACAATAAGAACACTCCTATTGCTATTTGTGTGTATGTGTGTGTGCGTCTATGCAGGGGCGTTCTACTTCTGTGCTATACCACCAACCCTATTTTCTTAAAAAAGGGTCTCACTAATTTGCTGAGGGCCTCACTAAATTGCTGAGGCTGGCCTCAAACCTGAGATCCTCCTATCTCAGCCTCCCAAGTACTGGGATTACAGGTATGTGCTACCATGCTTGACTCCTATTGCTACTTGTATTCAGTTATAGACAGCAAGAAAAGATGAGAAAAATAAATGATATAAGAAACAATTATTTATTCAGAATGGACATGATGGCCTACATAGATAATAAAAAAAAATACAGGTGACCTATTAGAATTATTTAAAGTTCAGCAAGTTTAGATATCACCCAGTATGTGAAGTTCATAGCATTTCTTTATAACCTCCCATCCCCTGCAGCTCAGGATGGCAAGGTAGTTTAAAGGTAACAGATGATCTCACTAGGAACAGGAAGATCAGGGCCTGACCTCTTCTTAGTTTTAGTAAGAACAGAGTCTCAGATCTTTTCTCCATCTTGTAAATCACAACAAGATTTGAAGATAGGAAAAATAGTCAGGTCTCTTATGAGCAACTAATAGGAAATTCAAGTTTGATATTTCCATTATAAAATATGACCAGTCACCCCCTCTATGAGGTAAGATTCATTTGCCTTGGGGGACTCAGGTTAACATGATTCCACCTGGTGACACTGGTCAGGCCTAGTTTGTTTGGGTCAAGATATAGCATTTTAACCCAATGCCCTCAGATAGGAAAAGTGGTTTTCAAGTGGTAGGAGTTATCACATGAGGTTCTGTGGAAGAAATATTAATAGCCTTAAAGTTGTAAAGTTTGGTCAGGCGTGGGGGTGCACACCTGTAATCCCAATACTTGAAGGCTGAGACAGGAAGATTGCAGGTTGGTGAACAGTCTCAAAAACTTGATGAGATTGTCCACAACTTAGAGGAATCCTGTTTCAAAATAAAAAATAAAAAGGGCTTGGGGTTTAACTCACAGGTAGAATACCCCTGGGTTCAATTCCTCCCCTCAAAGTTGTAAAGTTTGTTTTGAAATAGATCAAGGTTGCCAGGGTACTTAGTATTTGTCTTTGAAAATGAGAACATAAAGAAGACAGGAGTTATTCAAAGTTATTCACAAAATAAAAGAGTCAGTTTTGTTTTAGTTCAAGCTGCTAAAAAAAAAAAAAAAAAAAAAAAAGTCACCATAGACTGGGTGGCTTTAACAGCAGATGTTTGCTTCTCAGTGCTCTGGTGGATGGAGCCAGCTCAGGGAGGCGGCAGGATCAGGGTCTGGTGAGGGCCCTCTTCCTGGCTTGCAGATGGCTGCCTCCTTGCTGTGTCCTCAAGGGGTGGAGAGAGAAAGAAGGCAAGCAAGCTTTCTAGAGTCTCTTATGATACACTAAACTCATCATGAGGGCTTCACCCCCAAACCTAATTACCTTCTGAAGGCCCCACTTCCAAATTCCATAGCACTGGGGATTAGAGATTTAACACATGAATTTGGGGGAAGGCAAACATCCAGGTCACAGCCTTGTTTGGTCACTTATTATGATCAGATGTGGTACAGATTTTTCTCCACCAATGGCGTATTGTCAAGAGCGCTGGAACTGAGCAGAGAGATACTTGGGCTCTCTAAATTGTTTCTTTATCTCTATACATGCATATATTATTGCCTGGTTTTTTGTTTGTTTGTTTGTTTTTTAGCTGTTATTCTGTGAGTGATTTAATCGAAGCAATGTTAGTTTCCCCTTTTCTTTTTTCTCCCCTCCCTTCCCCTCCCCTCCCTTCTGCTTCCTACTGCCAGCCAGGACTCATAGATGGGCTATGAAATATTGATTTTAATTTCACTCCTAGAAAAGAGACAGTGACTAATATTAACCATAGAACAATCCCTGTGAAGCCTTTCTTTTGGTGAAATAGCAACCTCATTGTTAGAGTCACTATTTTCTGGTCACTTTACTTAAATTGGGCTTTCAGAATCTCTCTCATGTCTCAGAGCAGGATGACCTGAAAATGAAGCCAAAAGACGTGGTAGAACTGTGCCAGTAGCTATTTCTCACCCAAGAACGCCTTAAAATGCTCATGGTTTCCGAGAGGCACTTCACCCAATAACTTTGCCTTACTTTATCGAGCACCCTAAGGTGATTCCTTTTTTTTCTTAAACTCCATTCAATAAATAGGTAACTGGTAAACTCTGAGGGGAGGGAACATTTCTGTTACTTGAAGTGTGTAAACCCAATGGACAGTGGGTCTATCAAGTTTTAAGAACTTCAGATCTTGGTAGATGGTGGCAAAAATAACTATGGATAGACAAAGATTATGGAGGGAAATAAGTTGTTGGAAAACCAAAACATCTTTTATGAATTCTTTTCCTCATGTATTGTGGTAAATTAGACCCATTGTTGTTGTTGTACGAGGAACCACACCTAGGGGTATCTATCTCTGAGCCATACCCCCAGACCTTTTTATTTTTTATTTTGAAACAGAGCCTCTCTAAGTCGCTGAGGGTCTTGCTAAGTTGCTGAGGCTGGCCTCAAACCTGCAATCCTCTTGTCTCAGCCTCCCAAGTATTGGGACTATAGTGTGTGCCATTGTGCCTGGCTAGGCCATTATATTTTTTGATCTGGATTTCTGCAGCGAGCATAATTGGTCTGTGCCACTAATCTCTAGTGGTTGGCGTTGCCCTATTCACTGTGTATCCATTCTATTCAAGGACAATTTTTATTACATCATTTTTATAATTTAAATTTTTTGGTGGATATCTGTTGTTTATGTTAACAAATTACCCTATCTTGGCCCCAGTGGGCCTTGTGCCTCACTGGTTTATTCTCTCACAGATTCATTTTCTTTCATTCACATGTGTCTTATGCTCCTGACCACTCCTTTTCTTTAGCATGGGCCATATACACTTACTTCCTTTCAACAATTTTTTTTTCACAGTACTAGGGACTGAGCCTAGGGGCATTTTACCTCCAAGCTACATCCTGGTACTTTTTTTTTTTTTTTTTTTTAGTTTTTGTTTTGAAACAGGATCTCACTAGGTTGCTGAGAGTCTCATTATTTGCTAAGGCTGGTCTTGAACCTACAGTCCTCCTGTCTCAGCCTCCCAAATACTGGGGTTACAGGCATACACCACCACACCCAATGTCAACAATTTAAATACTGTGTTTGACTTGTGGTCTGATTAAAACTCGCCCACTTATGATCTGCATTTTACAGTATATTCTGTCTCCTCCCACTGTTACACATTTGCTGGTTAGTTTGCTTATAGCTATTCTTTAGTCATTTCATAACTATCTTATCTCTAGGACTGGCTCTTCATAAGTATTGCCTGTACGATTTGAAATAAAAGGTTGATGGAAAAGATTCTTGCTCAGAAATACAGAAGCAATGAAAAATGTCATTGTTTAGAATACTTTATCAGCCTGTTCAAACCAAGTGTTCTATCACTAGAGATCCACTAGTTTTGGTGGCAACCCATCTTCTTCCTGCACCACAATACCTTTACAATGGATACAGTCCATAGGAGCTAAAGGATTCGAAGTAGGATAGGAGGACTGACTGCTGCCTACAACCAGGGCCAGATTTATCAGGCTGTGGTGAAGATGGCCCAGGCTTTGGAATGCAACACAGAACAATAAGAGGAGCGTTGGCCTTGGACCCAGGCCTGGGCTCAATTCAAGTTCTATACATACTAGGTTACCTTATCTTGTCCATTTCCTCACATTTGAAACAGAAATTATACATACCTCACAGTGCTAAAGTGAAGATTAAATGAGATAGCATGCGAAGGATTTTTATGGTTCCTAGCACATCGTTAATGCTTAGTAAATAGTAATTATCAGTGTTGTCTCTAAGTTAGAGTAGCTCCCGGCTCCCTCAGAGGAGGTAGCCAGTTAAGTGAAGTATCACAAGCCATGAAATATTCCTACATGGATGGACAGTTTCTTATGGGGAATTAGCTGAAATTAGCATCAATTTATTCAACATTTTGCAATTAATTTGCTTTCTAAGGAAAAAAATTTAAAAAGGTAGAAAACTGCTTCCTTAGCAAAGACTGAAGCAAGACTTGTTCTGTACAAGCTGAGGGCACGCACAGTCAGACAGCAAGGTGCACCTGTCATGTTGGGATGGGTCCAGTTCAAAGGTCAAGTGCACATGAATCAATACTGCAACACAGCCCCTTAGATGATAGAACTGTGGCTTTGGGGGAATTTTCTTAGAGATGTGGAATTCTACTATTCTTTTTAGGAAGCTTCATTATAATACCCCAGATAAATTATCTACCTTGTGGTTGAAGATGCTCACTCTTTCACGAACCAGAACAAACTGCTATAAGCTATAGCCAATAGATGGTCTTAATTAAATCCAAATCTTCCTTCAATGACTTTGCTCCATTGGTTCAAGTCCTGTCCATTATGGCAACATAGAATAAGTATAGTCCCTCATCCATACTCCCCTGATATCTATTCTAACTGCCCTTATCTTTTCCAGAATAAACATCTTAGTGTCTTTAATTATGTAGGTATGTCCCCTTTCAAGGTATATTTGTCAAATATCAGTTCTAACTTATTAAATGATGAGAAAATAAACAAATACATGAAAAAATAAGAATTCCCAGAAAAAAAACTAAAGTATTCTGATCAAATTGGGACAGATTGCTTACAACAATCAGGGCAGCGAGATAAACGAAAGTGAGTCATACTGAAAGGCACATATGCTCTAAGTAAAAAAAAACAAAACATGCACTACAATGTAACATTTGAAATAATAAGTTCTAGAGCAATGATTATTGCAATATTTACTTGGGTTTTAACCATATCTTATATCCACGTTGTTTACACAAAGTAAAAGAGCTGTTCTCATCTTAATGTCAGGTAATCTGATGATCTGGTCTTTGATTTTGGGGAAAATGTTGAACAAGTAGAGGTCTTTCACATCAGTGCAGTTAACAACGGGTTTTGAAGCCTGCTGGGGCAAAGGAATAACTGAGAGCAGTACAAAGGATGCAGGAAATTTTCACAGGGAAAAGGACAAGATGCCCTGTTCATACCTATAGCTAATTCTTCACCCAGAGACATTCTTGGGTGTCCGTGGCTACAGAAATTGTTAAGGAGTCAGTATATCATTTCTGCTTCTGCATTTTTAAAGTTTTGCACTCTAAAACTCTAGTCTAGGGTCTGATATGAGAATGTGTCTGTCACCTACCCAGAGAAGATATCTGTGTCTCTCAGCCAAATCTAAATAAAATCTTAGCACATGCAAGATAAGTTCACTGTTTAAAGAGATCATTTTAGCCAAAATATATATATTTTTTAAAAAGCACATAAAACCTGGATTGATGAGAAATATATGTAGGAGTAGCCGTGTTTTCCAATAACCACTAAAAGTTTTTTCCATAGACCAGCTCACAAGGTGGTAGAATCTCAAAATGGGTTTTCTCAGTTCTATCAGGGTTCATATCCCACAGTGGCATTCATTTCCTGTTTCCTCAATAAGGTAGTTTTGTTAGCATTTAAATTTTCTTCTACCTACCCAACTAACTTTGGCATCTTTTCCTAGGAGGGCATGGGGGAGGGTGGGTGTTAAAAGTTGGTATCTATTTTTTTGTTGTTGTTGTTGTTGTTGTTTGGTACTAGGGATCAAACCCAGGGGCATTCTACTCCAAGTTATATCCCACCCACCCCCCAAGTCATTTTTATTTTGAAACAGGGTCACAGCAAGTTGCTGAGGGTCTCTCCAAGTTACTGAGGTTGGCCTCAAACCTGTGATCCTCCTGTGTTAGCCTCCCAAGTACTCAGATTACAGACGTGTGCCACCACACCTGGCTTTCATTGTCTATTCTTTGTAAATCTTTTCTGCGATTCTCACATATCTCCTGAATGGTCATATATGCTCTAACCTCCAGGTGAGTAGACATTCCCTATCTATTCCACCTACCTTCTCCTGTCCTCATCACTCCACTATCAGAAAACAAATGACACTGGACTGTCTGACATGCTGGTAGGAGCCCCACGACAGAGAGGTGAGCCCCAGGACACAGATCTCCCCTGACAGGGTCAGGGTCATACCATTTCACTACTTAAGAGTTCTTTTAGAGGTAAAAGTTTTCACTGGTCTGCCTGGAAACTTGAGGTGCTCAGATTGAACTAGGGAAGAAGGAGAGAGTCAGCTGCTTACCTCTCTGCCATCTGTCTGAGGCAGAAGTGGAAGTTCCAAGAGACTGGAAGTAGCCATGGGAGTTCTTTACAGGGCAAAGTATCTGGGGCCCCTTGATTTAATTCTGTCAGCTGCAGGTACTGCTTGGCGTGCAGTCCTCCATCCAGCCCAATACTTCTTTCTTGTGGACAGCATAGTCTCAGAAGTCAGTTTTGCTTATATTCAAATTTTAGCATTTTATTTTTTTGGTACTGGAGATTGAACCCTCAGGCACATTCCTCTGAGCTACACACCCAGCCCTTTTTAATTTTTATTTTGAAACAGGGTTTCACTGTTGCTGAAGCTGGCCTAGAAACTGCGATCCTCCTATCTCAGCCTCCTAAGTACTAGATTACAGGTTTCCACCACTGTGCCCGGCTACATGTCATCATTTAATAATTACTACTTTTCTTATTTTTACTTTCCATGGCCTTCTGTTAAAAAGGGAACCTACTAAAAACTTGACTCAGTGCCGGCACCCTCATGGTAACCTTGGTTTCAGGCAGACTCTAGGGTCCTTCCTCCTTTCTCTTGCTTCATTCCTAGCCCTTTAAAAGCTGTATTCTTTCAAATTCTACAGTGGGTCTCTGCCTCCTCCAGTGCAGGAGCTCTGGATTCCACTTCCCCTAACACTGTCCAAACCAGGGTGAGAGGAAGACGGCTAGGGTGGTGGCAAGGAAAGCCAGTCTTTCCAAACCCAGGCAGCAGAAGCCACACATTGCCCGGAGGCACCTCTTGGGTCTCACTAGGGCACCACCAGGACCAGAGGCACAGCCTGGGGTCCTGAGGAGACAGGTCTTTCTTGTGGCCCAGCTCAAGAGCACTGCTGAGAACTGGAATTGTGAACCAGTCCTCCTCGCTGGCTGGTGGTGTGAAGGAGGCCCTGCTGAGGCCCAGGAAGGTGGCTGTGTGTGTGTGTGTGTGGGGGGGGGTCCCTGCAAGCCTCAGGCTCCAGGCTTGTAAGGGCAGCCAGGCAGTGGCAGAGGCCCCAGGGTGGGACCTCCTGTAATTTTCACTTCCGTGCCAGCATGACCAGGCCTGGCACAGGGGAGGAAGAGTCTGGCCTGGGCCTGGCAAAGCAGTTTGGTTGTGTGGGTCTTGCTGCCTCCCGATTCCCTGCTTCATTCTTAGAGCAAAGGCCAGCAGGGGCGAACACTTGGTGCATTCTCCCTCGGAGCTACACCTCCAGCCCTATTTTTTATTCTTTATTTTTGAAACCGAGTCTCACTAAGTTGCGGAGTGCCTCACTAGGTAGCTGAGGCTTGGCTGCGAACCCGGATCCTCTTGTCTCAGCCTCCCGAATGCTGGGATTACAAGCGTGTGCCACCACGCCCGGCTCCCAGTGTGTTTTTGAACTGAATAAAAGAAAGTAATATACGTGTACCTGGGGTTCTTTTCTGGTGGAAGCCAGAGACGGATTCCCCAACCACTTTTTCCTTCTACCTTAGTGACTGGGGAGCAAAACTTACAATTTTTTTTTCTCTTCTCACATTTAAAGGACTGATAACCATCTCTTGGTGTGTGACCTAGAGGTTTCTTAAAGACGGTTCTAGCTGTAGGTTGACAAAACCTTAAAGCTGCAGAAGAGAGAGGGCTAAAAAATGCTGTTAGTGAAGAATTAGGCCCAAAGGTGGAACCTTGCATGTGATAATTATTAGGATGGTATGCTTGAAATATGTAGAACTAAATATTTGTTTTATCTAAGTATAATCAATTCATATACATTAAAATTGATACTCGTTAGATAAATCAATGTCAGTAATAATCACATTCCATCATTGTCAGAATGTATCAACTTCAATTTAAAAAATCATATTAGCATAATGAAGATCCCAGTTCAGTGATATAAAAGTTACCTGAACGAATTCAAAATAAGAATGTTTGATTTATGCAGAGTCTCAAAAGAGTCTGAGCTAGATTTTGTGTAACTTACGTTTCTCAATTCCTCTGCTATCTAGGATTATTTTTTCTATGCTTTGCCTTCAAAGAGCTAAGTCTCGTGTTAATCTGCAGACTGCGGGGTGTTTAAGTTCCAATCCTTTTTCTGTCTAGTTTTGCAGCTGGACTCTGGGCCTCAGCGTCCTCGTCTGTAATGTGAAGGAGTCAAGCGAAGTTATCACTAAGGTCCCTTCAGGCATGAATTTTGCATTGACTAATCCATTGTAGAACACGAGGAAAATAATGGTTCTTTTGTAGTTCTCTGTTATTGCTGGGAATCATGCTGGACAGATGCGGGCATCACATGGAATGAGTGGGGAAGTGTAACTGAATAATGGCCATGTTTTGAGGTAGTGGCGCTCAATTCTTTAAAAAGTGAGAAAGCAGCCTTTTGAAATTTTTTTTTTTTTTTCAAAATAGATGTATATGGCAAATCTTGAAGTGCTTCAAGTACTTTTGCTCTGCAATCTCACCAGCACAAACTAGCGAGGAAGGGCGGAGTGCCTGGCCTAGCCCTGCAAGGAGCAGGAATGGGGTGAAAGGAGGTTTGGCTGCTGAGCTTGCCCCTTAGCCGGGAAGGCGGCGGTGAGGCTGCTCAGTTCACCTGCACCAGGTCGGCGCCCAGCACCTATTCTCCCCAAGGCCGGCCCCGCCCCGCCGCGCCCCTCCTCACACCCGGGCCAGCCCAGGTGGCTCCACTGAGGACGAGGAGAGCGAAGTGACGCGCTGGTTCCTAACTCCTCGGGGGTCTGGCTCCTGATGGGTAGGTAACAGCAGCACAGGGTGGACTGAGGATGGACCAGGGTGCGGCGGCACTGACCGGCTCCGCCCCGGCCTCCGACCTGACGGGGGCACCGTGCGCCCTCCGCCCGCAGAGGGCGCCCCCTCGGCTGCCACCTGCGAGCCCGGCCGGCCCGTGCGGGGCGCGAACCCGCGAGGAGCGCGCGGCGGGCGCGGCGGCGGCAGGAGGAGGGGCCGGGAGCGCGGCCGAAGGACACCGGGTCCTCCACCGGCTGCCGCCACGCTGAGCCCGGCCAGCGCGAGGAGGCAGCCCCGCCGCCCTTTGCCCCGGCGCGGCCTCGGCTCCCGCCGCCCGGTGCCCGCAAGCCCCTTCCCAGGAGCGGCGCCGCCGCGGAGCTCGGGGGACCCGCCTGGTCCTCACCCACCGAGCGCGGACGCCTCTGCGATGGCCGCGCAGCTGCCCCGGAGACGCTAGCGTAAGTGGACACCTGGGAGGTGGGCTACCGCGTCTGTCGGTCGGTCGGTCTTCGCTCCTCCGCTGCTGTGTCCTTTGATTTTCCAAAGGCAGAAACCCATGAGTTAGGGGAGGCTTTAATTAAACCACGGCCGGCTGTCTTGGAGAGCGCCTCACCTCTCGGTTGGAGGAGAGTTAGCCCCCAGCCCCTCTAGCTTGTTCGGAGACCCCCAATTAAGGCATTTAATTGTGAGCTGCAGTTTCACGCTCCTTGCCACCTGAAGAGTGAATGAAGGTATTCAGGTAAAAGATTCGCCCGTGAACATTTAATTTGTATGCCAGGCTGTCAGGTTTGTGCTCTGAGCGGCATATGATGGGCAAAGTATTAGCTCCTGTGCTCTTTGGAGCCGTGGGAGGCTGAATCTTGAAATAATGCAAATGAGAAAGAGAGCGGAGTAGACGGGTAAGATCTTCACCGGTTAGAGGTGGGATCTGAGGAGCAAAGCGGAACAATTAGAGTTGTTTCTCTAATGTGTCTGGTCTGACACCCACCCCCAACCCCGTCTTCAGACCTTTATGGAAGTAGGAGGTTAACATAAAACTATAGACTAGTGATACTCACATAAAAACTCCACCTTTTTAGGATTTGGTGTATATGGTATTTATCTTAGGGAAATGTATAGATAAAAATTCAGAGGGTTAAGGAATCTACTTTTATTGTGATAAAGTATATATCATATCAAGATCAACAGTTGGATACTCGCGTTTCCTTTGGATGGCATGGTTTTCTAGTACATGATGTAGCTATCAACTATAGATGGGAAATAATATTATTTAGGTACAGCAGAATGGTCTGAGAAAACAGTAACTTAAGTTTTTAACTTCGTTTTGCGACGAATCAAAAATTACTTATTTAGGTCCACAATCTTGTAGTAAAAGAGTTCTTTAAAATCATAGCCCATCCTCTGATCCCTTTTTAATATGTCCTCTATAGCACTCATGACAAAGAGGCCACATTTTTATGGGCCACTTCAGTGCTGGGAGTTCACTATGTTTTGAGGTGTATCCCTCTTGTCTGTTATTGATAGCAAGACCTTGTTCAAACCAAAGACAGCTGTTTCCTTGGACATGTTTTCCATTAGTGTGACTTTTGCTAATAAACCTCCAACTTTAATTATATGCAGGACTTTTCTGCAACTATCTAAAATTTTTGTCAAAAGTCTGAAAAGGGTTTATGACCAAAAAATAGTTAAGAAATAAAAGGTCTAAAGTGATACAAAATAAGATTTTTTTTTTTTTTACTTGACATTCTTTCAGATCCCTGGGCCTAAGATTTCTTATCTGTAAAATGGGAATGATAGTCTATCTGCTTAGAGGGTGGTAGTGAAGATGAAATTAATAATCTTCATAAAGTACTCTAAGGTGCTAAGAAATGTTATTTATGGGTAATCACTTTGTTTCCTTATTCAACACCCCCCCCCCC